>VSDK01019879.1:193367-281712 GCA_009767595.1 Symbiodinium kawagutii | reverse complement strand
CGTGGATGGCTATGGCCCAGGGAGCGTCCCTCGGCGAAAAGCGATGGAAGCAGCGGGGTTGGCAAGGGGGGTCGATATGAACCAAGCAATTTCATGGGGCATAATAGCATAAATAATAGGGAAAACAATGGTTAATGAACCAACAACAATGGTGATTCCTAGCTGGTTTCTGGTTAACAAGAGTGGATGATAAGCAAGAATACTAGGGGATGTTCGATGATATTGGTTGATAGTGTCTAGCAGCGGGGCGGGATAACCACCAACAACAACAAGGGATATACCAGCTATATGGGAGTTTCTCAAAATAGGGAGCCCCAAAAATGGTTGGTTTGTTACCGATGAACTATTACTATTGGATGATTTGGGGGTACCCCTATTTTGAGAAACACCCATCTATGGCCAATAGTGGTCGATCATCGAAAAATAAGTGGTTGGAGATGTTCGAGCGGCACTGGCCCCCCACCACGAGCCAACCGAACTCAATGGCGCCAGGCCCGTGCCTGGCGGACACCTGCCTGGCAACATGGGGCCTCCTGCCAACATGGGGCCTCCTGGCTGCCGACTGTTTGGTGCAGAGTTGGTGGTAGCGCTGGGTGTGGGTCAAGCAGTTACCCAAGCAACAGCAATGGTGATTTCTAGCTGGGTAATGGTCAATAATAGGAGATAACAACCAGCAATAATAGGGGATATACCAACTATATCAAGCTATATATGGCAAACAACAGTGATAACAACAATGGTGATTTCTAGCTGGTTGATGGTTGACAGTAGGGGATGATAAGCAGCAATACTAGGAGATATACCAACTAGATATGGCTATGGGTCAATATTAACCAACCAATATTGGGGGATAATAACCAACAATAGTAGGGAAGAAGAGCTGGTTACTGTAATGATAAGGGAATGAGGGGGACTAAGGGTGAACTGACCCACTGCCATATGGCTATGGATCAAGGCTTAACCATGAATAGTGATGGATCGTAAGCAACAAAACTATAGGGAAAACGAGCTGGTTAATGACGGGGGAACCAGGGGGACTAAGGGTGAACTGACCCATAGCATATTGATAGGCAGATAGACAGAGAGATAGATAGACAGATGGATAGACCTAGAACAGAGACGGACAGATTCCAGCTGCCTGTCGCTCCGGCTGACATTGGAGTGATCATTCGCTACTCAAACTGTTCATTACATTTGATTCGGGGTGGCCAACAATTTTCACCAGCCGCAACAATGCTAACACCTGGCCAATAACTGTGACCAGTACCCCCAGCTGCTTGATTCTTGCAGAGCGTTGCCACCAACGGACTCGCGTGTTGTGGGGACACCAGACATCTGGGACCAAGCCAATGAAACGAATCAGCGGCTTACCATGAGAGGATATGACAGGATATGGGCATTTCCATTGACAAGGTATCTTCATTGATTATGGGCGGGCCATATCCATTCATAAGTAACCATGAAGCAAAGGCATGGGCAAATCCACATGTGCGAGTACCCCGTAACCATCCCAGCAAGAGACAGTTTTTCTCAATGTACAGGTTTGGAGGCTGAACCTGCAGGAAAGTAAGGATGCCCCTGTGGGTCACACGCCCTGAGACACAGGCGGTCAAAGATAACAAAGCCTTCTTATGAATAAGGCCCTTTACATGGCCAAGCCCATACAAAGCCATTGGTGATTTTGAGGTCCACTACAGGAGATAGGACAGTTCGAAGCGATGCTTACCGCTGCCCCTTGCATATATAACGAAATACAGACCCCTAGGTTCCAAGGAGCTTCAACATTTGTAATACCTTATGACATGGAAAGATCACAGTGGTACCAGAACATCACTCTTCTCTTCATTTAGGAGGTTCACCAGGAGCAACAGCCAGTGCGGTTTTGGGCACCGCAACAGCATTACTTCTTAGTTTTGTGAATAGTTAATTAATCGTTGATTGCACACAAATGTCATGAAAGCTGACCATGGCTTACGATTCCCAAAAATAAGATGTCGATTGATGTCACAAATGTAGATGAGTGTCCCAATAGGATGAACATTCTCTCTTGCTAGTTACTACTAGCCAGCATGCATCGGCAACCCTTCTTGATCAGATATCATCCACATCAACATGCTGTAAGCATGGTTATCGGTCATTCAGCAGCAGAAACCATTCTCAACCAGAACCAGCTGTACCTGACACAGGCCCCAAGCTCCATGGCCACAGCAGCCTGATTTGGCTATTCAGAGGCAACGGGCATGGGGCCAGTTGGTCTTACACTGGTGACGGGATGTGGATGCTGACTTGGTGATCAAATGAGAGGTGCTACGATCACCGAGGTAATTGCAGTGAAGGACTGGCAGTGAACCCCATGGTGGATGACAATGCTGCCCGACCATGATCATATCAATTTTAGTGAGAAACCATGCAGTTTGGGAGTCAAATTTGAACCCTAACCATGTGGAGCTAATGTTGGAACATGTTGAGCTAACAGCAATCCCTCTACAGTGCCGAACGCTCACATCAAAGGGACGCAGCACAACTGGAATCCCAAGGCGGCGTCAGTGACCAGTGGCTGATCTCCCCGTCATGATATCCTGATGCTTTTTTGTTGTTTGTACATGTCACATTTAGTTGATGACGTTGTGCTAGTCGAGGGAAAATTGAAAGTCAAACTTACGATTCTATTACGAGAGTGTTCCACTGTTCCGGCGCAAGTGTCATACCAAGAGTGTCGTACCAGCTTGTGGGCATTCAGCTTCGCGTGCTGCATTTTTGAGAGGAAATCAGCAGGTTGTGAAGAGTTTGTGGGGCATAGTACAACTGGATCTTGACCCCATGCTGCCAAGCCAGAAAAACGGGGTGTCAAAGGTGACATTCGCAAGTTGTTGGATTCTGCCATGACAGCACAATGACATGTATCCACATCAACATGCATCCACATCAACGTGCTGTAAGCATGGTTATCGGTCATTCAGCAGCAGAAACCATTCTCAACCAGAACCAGCTGTACCTGACACAGGCCCCAAGCTCCATGGCCACAGCAGCCTGATTTGGCTATTCAGAGGCAACGGGCATGGGGCCAGTTGGTCTTACACTGGTGACGGGATGTGGATGCTGACTTGGTGATCAAATGAGAGGTGCTACGATCACCGAGGTAATTGCAGTGAAGGACTGGCAGTGAACCCCATGGTGGATGACAATGCTGCCCGACCATGATCATATCAATTTTAGTGAGAAACCATGCAGTTTGGGAGTCAAATTTGAACCCCAACCATGTGGAGCTAATGTTGGAACATGTTGAGCTAACAGCAATCCCTCTACAGTGCCGAACGCGCACATCGAAGGGACGCAGCACAACCTGAATCCCCAGGCGGCGTCAGTGACCAGCGGCTGATCTCCATGTCATGATTTCCCGATGTTTTTTTGTTGTTGACACATCTGTGTACCATATTGTCAATGACACAGCAGGTTTGTTGGAATACATTCGAACTTCCTACTCATATGATTTATTCTTGTAACTTGTTGGTGACAGGCGATGTTTGCATCAGCTCACTTGTTTCTCTATCATCAGCATAAGCTCCCTGTTGGTGGGATCTATGAGCATGGCTGAGAGTTCAGATTCCATCAGCATTTGCAAAATCGATGAATTTCCAGGAAGACCTCAATCCAAGAGTTCCCACGAAATCAGACCACTAGCGTGGTTTGCAGTCACCATGAATCCCAAGCACAATTTATGGGTAAACCCCTGGCCCGGCCCTGGCCTCGGGCCCTGGCTTCCCAGAAAGATTCGTCGCTGGGGAGAATCTCCGCTGATCGCTGATGGATCATGGTCTGTGCTGGTTCTGGTTCTGGTTTGTTGTGATCACTGCTGAGCATGCTGAGGCTGCTCAGATCTGCTTCGAAAATATGGTTGGATTGGCCATGCCTGTCGGCAGTCTCTTCAATGCAGATCTGAGGAAGAGGATTTCAAGTGAGATAGCAGGTGCCCAACCAAGTAGCTTCACTGATGTAGCATGAGAGGATTGCTGGATGATACTGGGAGGCCGAGCGCAGATGCCCTGTTTCAATCGGGGACCCACGGATCCGGCCGAAATCCGAACTGCACAGGCTGCAAGATGCGCTACTCCAATTCCAGCAGCAGGCCAGGGGGCGGTTGGTGCCTGGGGCGTGCACGCGCCATGGATACTCCATGGCGAGGGCAGGTATCCCTGGTAGACATGTTGTTGGTCACAGCTAGCGGTACCACGGGTATGGTGGTTGGTGTATGGGAGCACTTCTACCTGGCACCCCGACGAAGTGAGGAGTGGGAGGTGTCCCCCCATGGATCGCTGGAAAGTCCCCGCACCTGGAAGGAGAAATCGCCCAATGTTCAATAGAAGGTGGGCCCCCTTAGCGAAGTTGGTTCATAACTAGGGTAACTTTTTATGGTAGATATAACATGATATAACCATAATTAGATGGCTTATTCACCAACTTATAACTACGGGGGCCCACCTTGTAGGGTAAACCAACTGCGAACGCTGGATTTTCTACTTAGCTTACCAGAGAGTAGATACACGATATTTAATGAATCTAAATGATCCTTCGGGGCAGCTGGGGTGTAGCAGGCTCTGCGAAAGGTGATGAACCCTGCAATGATCCTTTTGGGGATTTGCTGGGTACCACCAGGGTACCACTCGCTGCACTATGCAATCAGGTAAGCGTGAGTTTCTCGCGACAACACGACCTCTTGTAATTTCACTCTGTGGTGATGTTGCAGGATAGTCAGGTGGCCGCTGCATTCGTTTCGATGGTCAATGTTTTGGTAGATTACCGAACACTGGTTGGTGGTTTCAAGCATTTTTTATTTTCCATAGTGATTATTGACAAATGGTTGGTGGACTAATGTTTTTTACACGGGTGGTTCAACCACCAACCAGATTAGATTGACATAATTGAAAATCCACAGCTTTCGATGTTGCCAGGTTTATATAGAGAGCTGCCAGCTGTGAGAGTGCGTTTTTTTAATCATTGCAGTGTGTCTGATCTAGCAGTAACAAACATAATTATATGCTTGATGAAATCCCTATATGTTTCTTTCATTGCTTGTAGATGTTTGAATATAAGCCTAATTAAGCCATTGTTAATTAAGTCATTGCTCTAAGTGCAATAGTCCATAAAAATAAAAGTATGGCTCAGGAATACCTTACTTTGGTATATGTGAGACCATTACAGTATTATGCAGAGTTTAGGTGAGCTCTATCTATACTTTGGGCCTAAACCATCCCTAGATTCCTATGTGATTTGTAGGCCTAGGGCCTTCTAACGAATTGGCAAAGTTTAAGCAGGCTTAATTCAATATATTCAGATATTGTATTTGGAACTAACTTAATTCATTATACCTAGATCATTCTGTTAGTACAGATACTGGGCCATTACAGGGATATGTGAAATTTAGGTGGCCTTTCTTTGTTTTACGAGTACCTAGATTCCTAGATTATATCTAAATTTTGTCAATGGTTAAGTCTTGAGCTGTTACAGGGATAGATATAGTTTAGGCAGGGTATATTTGCTGTATTTTCCAGGGGCAGGCAGGTAGGTAAAATTTACTTAATATGTTTAACTTATTTTATGTTGGGCAAGCTTAAATTTAGTATGCCTGGATCATGTCGAGCGCAGGTTGTATTAGAGAATAAACAGGAAATAGTAAAAAACTTGGATTCTGTTGAAGGCGGTACCCCCCAGGACCGATCGGGACACCCCCTAGGCCCGAGAACCAAAAAACACAAAAAAACAAAAAAACAATAAAAACAAAAAAAGAAACAAAAACACCAAAAAGATCATAGCTAGACCTTGGTTTGCTGGCATTGACGTGTTTTTTGTGTTTTTTGTTTTTTCTTGTTTTTTTGGTTTTCCCTGATTCTGTAGTTGTGAATCTAGTTCACTAACTTATGAATATGGGATTGCAGCTGTTGCAACACTACAATGTCGCAAAGCAAAAAATCATAGCTAGACCTTGGTTTGCTGCCATTTACTTGTTTGTTTTGTTTTGTATTTTTATTGTTTTTGTTTTTCCGTGATTCTGTAGTTGTGATCTAGTTCACTAACTTATGAATATGGGATTGCAGCTGTAGCAGTAGCAACACTACAGTGTCGCAAAAATGCGCACTCTCGTGGCAGGCTGTTCTGTTTATCTACCAGTAGCAGCATGCCATACTAGCAGCGTCCCTCGGGTAGATCCAGGATTCCAATGACAAATTCAGGCCCCTTCCCGAACCACGTTGGCAAAGTTGGTGATGCGACGTACCTGAATTGTTGAATGACTGGTTGGTTTGTGAAGCATTTACCAACGGCCGTGGGAAACAAACAAGTAGATATGATTTGTTGGTACTTGAATGTACATTGAGGCAAATCTGTTCCTGGTTCCTGAAGGATTTGTCAAGATTGATCTTCAGCACGAGTTTTCCGTGGGTTTTTCCAGCACTATTCGCGCTTCCAGGAGCCATACGCAGAGATGTCCGGAGACACAATCCGCTTCAACCTTTAGCCGATCTCGGGATTGGCCAGCCGAACCCTGGATCGTTTTCGCGGCTGGATTGTGGAGCTTTCGCCGCTCCTGGTTCTCTTTCAAAAAAAAGTTCGCTGGCAATTTTTCAGAGTCCAAATGGGCAGCCACCCGAAATTCAAGGTGTCTTCTTCGACGGCCAACCGTCACGCCGCACGCCCATTGAACCGTCGACTGGATGTTCTGCCAAGGGTGGCCCTGTGGAGGACAACGTTTGAAATTGATTACGCTTGGTGTAATTCTTGGGTCCCAGGAGCTTGTTTGACAGTTGGAGGATGTTGGGTGTTTCCTAAAATTGCGAACCCCAAAAATGGATGGTTTGTTGCTAAAAACGATGACTATCCGATGATTTGGAGGTGCCCCAAACCATTAAGTACCACCAGTTGGATGTAGTTGGCTGTTTCATGGGAGATCGGAGGTGATGGCATGAACTTCATGGGAGATTCATCCGATTCCATGGTGAACAACTGGTGCCCAGTTTGGCTACACTGCTACACTGAGGCACCGACCCTGATCAACCAAGAAGTTGGGATGGCTGTTCTTCTTCCAACCTTGCCTCAGGCCAAGCCCTGCCTTCCCTTTTTAATCTTGCACCGATTCTGAAAATGCAACGTCTTCTTAACTTTGCATGTTGCACCTTTCTTAAACCTTGCAGAAGATTTTGTCTCTGACCTGGTCTGTACTTGTTTCTAACCCTGGACGTTTTTTTTTGTCCAACCTTGTGTTGCTTCTTTCGAACCTAGCTTGATGCTATTTTTTCTGACCTCGCAACATAGTCTTTTAACATTTGGACGCTACAGTTACAGCAGATTGCTCAAAGGGAGGCGGCAGCTCACGCACGGGCAGCACACTATTCCGCCGCCAATCCACCAATTTAATGCATCACAAATCCAGAACAAATCCACTACGACAAATCGACCCCTAGTCGACCACGCATCCGCCACCAATCCACCGCAAAGTGATGGATGGTGACATTCTCAGATGACTCTCTTGGATGTTCAACAGACTTTAGCTACGAAACCAATACAAGTGATAGAGGAGTCCTACCTCTTGGCCTCTTCCGAACGGTTCAATTGGTTGCTAAACCAAGGAACAAAAAAGCCAAAACCTATACTTATACCATCCTATACCAACAAAAACTTGTTGCCAGTAATGTACCAGGCTTTGGCAGGCTGCACTGTTTAGGTCAAGGGTTTGCGGCAAGGTTTAATACCCGAACTGGCCGCAAGGTGAAAACTATGTCTGGTTGGTGGTGTTCGATATTTTTTTTTTATCCCTAGTAATTATTGATTAACACATGTTTGGTTGACTAATAGTTTTCAGGGGTTGAAACCACCAACCAGCAAATGTTCAAGGTCAAACAAAAAATAAATCAAATGTTTTAAAACCGACCGGATGTTAGAAAAAACGGTTCCAAGGTTTAGAAAAAGCAGTGCCCTAAAAAGTGACCACTGACAGAGATTTCCAAAGGTCATGACGAGCTTGATTGATTGATGGCTATAGAAGACAGCCACTTTGCGACAAATGTTTTGCCATCATGTGACGTGGGTGTTTCTCAAAAATAGGGGGCCCCCGGTTATCATTAAGTTTATTTACCATTTTTAGTAACGAACCAAAAATTCATGAGGTACCCCCCCATTTTCAGAAACAACCATATGGTAGTTGTTTAGACATCTTTGTGGTTGATTATCTTCTCTTATTTGACCACTATAATCCACTATAAAACCTCATAAAACCTCTATTGTTTGGAATGACTCTAATTGATACCACGCATTTCGATGCAGGTCCGTCTGAAGAACGAAAGCTTTAACAGATTAAAAGCAGCTCAAGTTTTCATTGAAATATACAGGGTTTCTCAAAATAGGGAACCCCCCAAGAATGGTGGGGTTGATACTTTAAATGAGTTTATATCGAATGATTTGGGGGTACCCTATTTTGGGAAACCACCATGCAATATGGAGCGCATGGTCTTCTGGTCGGGCATCAGACCTTGCGGATGTTCTTTGCACTGAAAAATGTGTGTCCTCCAATTTGCCCCCAGAGGCCAGATGCCGACGGCAAAGTTCATGGTTTGGTGGGTCAAAATCATCACACCCCAAGCTGTCCCAATCTGGGCCACACACTCGACTTTGGCATTGAAAAATGATTGAAACACATCGCACCAACAAATGGATACTTGGAAAGTGACCAGGCTCCTACTTGAGGGAAGAACTTTGATGACATATGCCTTTCAGATAGGCTTTCCTGTCATCCTTGGTGGTGTATATTGATATCCGCGTTGTTTGGGACCATTTCCCTTCCCCAGTTGTTATCCTCATTGTTGGGTCATTTTGGTTGATTTCAATCGTTAGACTGATGATCAACCATTAAGCATCACTTGTATCTCCAATAACCAATGTTCACAAACAAAATCTTCTCCCACGTAGGTGTTCCTAGTAGTAAACCAAGCATTTCCGGTAATAAACCAAGCATGTTTGGGGCCTATCGTGATTTCTCAATATAGAGATACCCCATCTAATACCAAACATTTATAGTAAGAAACCAACCACAACTTTGGGGGTCCCCTAGGGCTTGAGAAACCACCATATAGCAGTTGTTTAATTTAGCCATGATTGTTGGTGATTTTACCCTATTATTAACCATCATTCTCCACTATTGGGTTCCCTATGACTTAATCAACCACCATTTGGTTGGTCCCCTATGGTTGTTGGTGATCTTATCCCCTGTAAACCATTGTAACCCCGTACAAAGCACCAAGTGACAGTGGGTCAGTTCACCCTTAGTCCTCCTGGTTCCCCTATAATTAACCAGCTCGTTTTCCCTATGAACATGTTGGTGAACTTATCCCCCATGAAAGTTGGTGAACTGCTTAACCCAGTTCGCCATACAGTCGGTCTATCCCCTAGTATTGTTGCTTATCATCCCCTATTATCGACCGTTAACCATTTAGTCAACCATTGTTGTTGGTTGGTTAACATATATACTTGTAGCTGGATATAGCTGGTATATCGCCTATTTGTAGTGCTTGTTGTCTCATATTATTACGCTTTAAATTAAGCATTGGTTGGTTGGTTATTGAGAGTTAACTGACCGTTAGCCTATCATCAACCATTAACCCTTCTAGGTAACCATCTAGTCAACCATTGTTCATTTAACCAGCCAGCCTTCACCATTGTTGTTGGTTGGTTCATATCTTATGACCATTGGTTATTATAACCGTTCATTAACCATTGGTTGGTTATCATAACCATTGGTTGGTTGGTAGTTAACCATTGTATTGATCCATAGGTTGTTAACCATTATCAACCATTATTAACCCTTATCAACCGTAGTAGTTAACCATTATTATAACCATTGTTGTTGATTGGTAGTTGGTAGTTAACCATTATTAACCATTATTAAACCATTGGTTATTGAGAAACTATCATCGACCATTAGCCATCTAGTTATATAACCATTGTTGTTGGTTGGTTAACATAGATTGCTGGTATATCTCCTATGGTTGGTTGGTTGGTTGGTTATTGAGAAAGCACCATTGATCCGTTCCAACTGGATCGGCGCGTTTTCGCTGGTTTTGACCCGCTGGTCCTGGCAGTGCTGCGTACTGCCGCCCGCCCGAACGGCCCCGTTGCCGTGCCCCGAACCCGCAGCAGGGGAACCCATGCGGCCCGAAGAGTCCCATGGTTTAGCATGGTGGGTTTTATAGCGGTTATAACCAGAGGTATTTTATAGTGGTGGGTTTTTGCATGGTAAGTTTTATCGGTTTTATAGGTGGAGTTTTGAATTGTGGGTCTTATGGTGGGCTTTGTAGGTTTTATAGGTTCACCATTGATGCTTAGTGATGTTGACTGGTCCCATTGACGGTGGTTAATCAAGGGTTTTAAGACTGCTTAGTAGTGGTTGGTAACACGGGAAATGTCTTTACGCCAATGGTTGATTGACAGTAATGATTATTAAGTGGCTCAGAAGGGTTCGTTGATGGTTGGATAATGGTTATTTGACCGTTGCTATTGGTTATTGAATGATTCATAATGATGAGTTTTTGTTCAAACATATGACTATTCTGGACTAGAGTCTCTGATCAGTGCATCCCCAAAGCTGACGCAACTGATGTAGGAACAACATGGCTGGGATATTCTGAATCTCCAGGATGCTTATCCGTGCTGGAATTGAACTGGTTGGTGGTTTCAAACATTTTTTATTTTCCGTAGTAGCTATTAACAATTGGTTGGTTGACTAATATTTTTCAGAGGGGCTGAAACCACCAACCAGTTAACCATTATTTAACCATCAAAACCATCCATCATTTTGGCATCGATAACCCTTCAATGAAATCCATTTATGGTGGCCAATCAAAAGGACCGCATGATCGAAGGGTATCCGACCACAACCTGAAGCGTCGACATGATTGGAGATTCAATCTCTGGAGAAACTTCCACCCTCCCCTCCGGTGCATAAATGTTGATAGCTGCCTTGATTTGTCGATGGTTGAGGTTGGTTAACGACTCACGGTTCCTTCATTGGAATGATTAATTATGGTTGATGATAGGGAATGAGAACTAAGGACCCGATGTGGTCCCTTCCCTCGCAGCAGTTGTTGGATTGTTTATTTCAATTACAGCGACTTCCATAAAGTTTCCACTACCAAGTTGGAGTTGGAGATGTCAGGAGCAGAGGACTTTGACTGCCACCATCAATTCTCGAACAGGATTAATAATCATGAAGCCATCATCAATCAACTAGCATTCACCATTTTTCATCAACCAAGCATTGCCAACTGCCATGAAATACCTATATTGATCACCATCAATAACCATTCCGGTAATGGATCCATGGCAAGCAACCGACCGGCCATCACCAATCAGCCAGCAACACGTCTCGTGTTGGTTTGCCAGGGGCCACCGGCACACTTGGGATCCCACGGCGGACACCACCAGGGCGTGTCTGAAAAAGTCACGCTACCAGTGGAAGATTCCTCAAATGGCTATGGGTCAAGCAGTTCACCAACTTTCATGGGGGATAAGTTCACCAACACTAATAAGGGAAAACGAGCTGGTTAATGATAGGGGAGCCAGGGGGACTAAGGGTGAACTGACCCACTTCCAAATCATGGCGAATGATGGATTGATCAGTGGTTAATGATGAGTTGATTAATGGTTGATGAGTGACTAGATGGTTTGATGAGTGGCTGGTTATATAATGGGTGAAGTGATGGCTAATCATGGGTTGATTACTGGTTGATGATGGGTTGATCACTGGTTAAAGATGGGTTGATTGCTGGCCGATGATTGGTGGATTACTGGTTAATGATCGGTGGATTACTGTTTAATGAAAGCTTTATTGCTAGTGAATGATGGGTTGATTAATCGTTGCTCAATAGGCTGATTGATGGTTGGTCAATGGGTTGATCAGTAGTTGATTCATGGGTTGATTTCTAGTTGATTCATGGGTTGATTAACGGCTAATGATGGGTTGACTAATGGTTCATGATTCGGATGGTCAATGAACTGAATACCCATGGTTCAGGATGGTCGGTACATGTAGTGGTGGTTAAAGGAAATAGTCGAGATTGTCGAACTGGTAGTTCATTAAGACGTGTTGAATTGAATGAGGAACAGTTTATGAAAAATGACATTCCCAATATTGTATGTGAAGAAATTAAATAAATTAGTGTTTGAACACAAATCCCTAAGAGATTGGTAACCAACAAAAAAGACCAACATTACCAACATTGTTTGGTTTGTCGCTTCACTTCGGCAATTGCTAGTCCTTGGGCACCAACAAAAGTGATCATTGATTGGTGGTTCACCATTTTGAGCTTGCAGTCAGCTGGTTCATTGTACTGTGAGGATTCCAAGTGTTTCCTGTAGTGGGCATGCGTTGAAGCTAGCAAATGTTGACTGTAGCTCATATAAGTTTGGCACTATTTAACGTTCGTTTGGCAACGTTTACATTGTTTAGCTCAAAGTGGCTTGCTTCCGTCATCATCATTTTCTGGTGCTTGATGGACATTTTGGCTTCATAGCCCTGAATGGGGCTTACTTCTTTTAAAGATTGTCCTTTCCCCAGGTGATACCAGGTAGGTATCAGGATAATTGCCAATGGTTGATCAACTGCAGCACATGATTCGCACGCAATTTGGTGGTCATCAGCCAGCAAATGGGTAGTGGTTAGTGGTTTACATCGTTCGTGGGGTGACAGGCAGGGTGCCAGGGACCCTTTACCCACAGCCATGTTTTGGGGGTCCACTACCGTAGCGACTAAACCGCCGCGGGATTTCTCGTGGCAACCACATGATCCAGATGATGATCAAGAGCGGCGTCAAATTGCAGGAGCCAATGGCAAGAGATACATTCTGGTAGTTCCCAACCTGGCAATGGAAAGTCTACCACGTGTGTAGCTGGTTTCCCCGGATCAAGATGATTTCCGTTGCCAGGCTAGGTCAACAATAAGCAGTTGCTTAACCTAGGTTTGTCCATAAACGTTGTATGTACCCCATAGATGGTGGAATTTATTTATGAATGATGATTATTTGGGGATGGGGGGTAACTTTTGTGGACAATTCCATATCCAGCATTGGCCTTTATGAGCAACAACGGTGCGGAAAAGCTAACTATGACTTATTGACAAGCGAGCCATGGTGGCATGGTGATTCTGCGCTGTTCATCACCCCAGTCGTCGGGGTTCTCACTTGGAATATGACTTGGGTGAACGGATCCCAAACTGGTGTCACCATGGCCGCCTGGGTTGAGCGCACTGTTCACCGTTCAGACAGTCAGAGTTGGAGATCGAATCATGTGCACTATATAATTATTGGGCACGCAAATGAGGCAAAAAAGTATTCCAACAATGATACTGATTGGTGCTTCTCAAGACTGGAACCTAATTGGCATTTCGAATAAGAATCAAACTTTTGGCGTCTGTAGCAAAATTCATATCACCCAGATTTACCCAATCTGATTGTGAAAGAGGGATTTGACGGCTGCTCACAGACGCGTCGCTTAACATGCCGCAGTGCTTTTTTGCCTTTTATTTTGTGATTCGTGTCCCTGCGTTTTCTGCTGCCTCGTTTCACAGCAAGCTCTCCGCTTTCAGGACACTGCAAGCAGGGCCGAGTCATCATCTTTTTGAAACCCAAGGTTGAACGTGCCCCTCCAAAGAAGAAAAGTCTGAAATTCGGATCTCATCCAGCTTGAGATGGATGTCCTATTCTAGTGACTCACTGGGACACGCCAGCAATGGCCAGCAGAAGTGCCATAGCCAGTACCCCAAGATCCGTGTCCATATCTCGTGTGAAACCATTGAATTTTGCCATGAAACGGTGTATAGATATAGTGGGCTATACATATTGATACCATTTGGTACCGTACAGTTTATCTCAGGTGAAACCATTGCGGTGGACCCTGGCAGCATCTGGCAACCAAGTTCAACAACTATATAAACTCATACAATCCAATATATATATATATATTTATTTATTTATTTATTTATTTATTTATTTATTTATTTAATTATATATATATATATATATTATGGTGGTTTCTCAAAATAGGGGTACCCCAAAATCATCCACTATTAGCCATTTGTAGTAATAGACCAAGCATGTTTAGGGGTTCCCTATGGCTTAAGAAACGCCCCAGGACTACTGTTAGATCATAAGGTCCAACTAGACGCTCGACGCAGATGATGGCTTCATAGTGGTTCATGCACGGCAATAAAGTTTGGTACTTGGTGCTTCATGTTTACTGATTGTTAGTAACAATTTGCTTAAGAGTGCTTAGTTGATCTGGTTGGTGGTTTCAAACGGTTTTTATTTTCCCTAGTAATCATTAACGCGTGGTTGGTTGACAACAATGTTTTTCATAGGGGTGGTGAGCACCACCAACCAGTGATGCTTGGTGGATGACAGTGACGCCATTGGCGGGTGCACGATGGGTCAAAACCTTGGCATATAAGTTGGACGTGTGACGTGGCGCATCGAAGGTCTTCGTCAACAACTGTGACCAGTTGTCGCGCTTGTGCAGCTCGCACCGGTGCCCGCACAAATCTACGTTGAAGCATTGGATAGTCCATGAGTCACCATGATCCAAGGGCCATCACTCATGACACCCAGAGTTGTTCCGTGGATCCATTGGTGGACTGTGGGGGCTGCCATGATCCATGAGAGGCTGGTGAACCACCCACGATGTTGCTGGTTCTCCACACAGTTGCCACCATGGCTGGAACTTGCCGCAAGTTGTTCCTGCCAAACCTTGGAGTTGTTTCACTCACCTACCTGTTTTGAAGTGGTCAGACCACGAGCCACCCGTGGACAAGGGCCTTCAGAACTGCTTGAACTGCTTGGTGGTTTCACAGATTTTTTGTTTTCCCTAATATTACATATATAGTTACTTACAAGAATACATGTATGCACATCTAAATCAGTACCCTCTGGTAAACAAACATGGCCATGGAAAATCCAGCATTTTGGCAACGGAAATCCCTGGAAAATGATCCGGGAGCTGCATGCGAACCTGCGCCTCGTCCCGTTGCCAATGCTTCCGTGCTCGGCCGGAGAGCCACCCACCCAGTCGTTGTGGCAGCATTCCAGTCGTGTCCACGGTTGGTTCCCCGTTATGCCTTGATATCTGAGCAGGGATGATTCTCCCAAAGCGGTAACATCTGAAACTATGTTGGGTACTGTAAGCATTGACTATCAACCATTCTTTGAAGTCGGATATTTTTTTTCGATGGTTATAACCACCAGTGGAAATTCTTTGCCTGGCAACGATGCGGCTTCCCGCTTCGTGGGGGACCCAACCATGACCCAGCAGTGTTTCAATTTTGCAGTGCAGTGTAGTGGCGCACGAGAAGAGGTGTTCACTGTTGCGGTGCTTAACTTGTGGCATTCAGAGTTGCCAAAGCAATCCAAACAAATGTTTGAACTTAATTAGGAAACGTACTGGTTGTGAATCGTTTATCTACTTGATTACCAGTCGATTGCTGAATCAATCGAACTCAACGATTGTGAATCCTAGATTGGGAAATCGACTGGTTTGAGTTTAAGGGCCAATGCGATCATTATTCAGCCACTCAACTTATAGGGATGATTTATGGTCATGAAATGCAAATAGGGATTAATCTCACAGGGCAACCTGTGACAATACAGATACGGGTGAACCTCCCCTGGTCAGGGGTGGGTCGGAATTGTGCACGTTCTTGTTAGAAGGTGTCGCACTGGGGCAGGGTGGGGTGGGCATGTTCATATTCACGTATATACCCTGGATGCTACGGTGGGGTCATGATGACGTTCTTGTTCAGCTGCATCCTTTTTCTCCGGTCTTTCACTTGCAGTGTAGTGTTGAACGATGGTGCAGCGGCGCTAGTTCAGTGAGAAGTCAAATCAGGGACCCATCCGGAAGTGGTGGTGAGGATGCTGGTGATCATGGTGATGATGACAATGCGAATGATGCTGATGATTGTGACAATGTGAAAGATGATGATGACGATGATGATGATGATGATGATGATGATGATGATGATGATGATGATGATGATCTAGCAGAATTGTCCGGCACCCATGGCTCATTTGTATGATAAATTACAGTACGACAGCTGGGTGTCAGCTGTCAGCGCCAAGAGGTGCACGATAAGAGCCAAGCAACGAAAGCGGCTCGTTCTTGTCGCTAAGCGAATCCCAATGATTTCGACTCCTCGGGTCATTTGATCAAGGTGAAAGACCAAGGATGAGTGCTTGTTACAGCTGGGTACAAGATGGTACAAGTACGTAGGGATTATTTTTGTTACTACTCTGGATTACTTTGGTACGGATTTCTTTATCAACATGATTCGTGCTACTTCAGGGTTTTGCATAATCAGGGACCCGGTATCTAAGGCGGCAAAAGCATTTTCACATTTTTTCATCGGTAGGCGTTATGGATCGTTATATTTTTCTGGTTGCTATCCCTAAGTGTTCTTAGCCATTGATTAACCATCATTTATCCTTCTAAACCAGCGACACGGAACACCAGCGACGCGGAACTCCTTTTTTAGCAGCGCGCCAGTGGCCCTGAGAAACCAGGACCGGTCGGATACGGATTTCTTGCGTCAACGGTTCACTGCTAGCAAGTGTTTCCTGTAGTGGGCATGCGTTGAAGCTAGCAAATGTTGACTGTAGCTCATTTAAGTTTGGCACTATTTAACGTTCGTTTGGCAATGTTAACATTGTTTAGCTCAAAGTGGCTTGCTTCCGTCATCATCATTTTCTGGTGCTTGATGGACATTTTGGCTTCATAGCCCTGAATGGGGCTTACTTCTTTTAAAGATTGTCCTTTCCCCAGGTGATACCAGGTACCAGAGGTTGTTGTTGCGACTACTGATGGTTGTTGTTAATAGATGTTGATGGTTCTTGAGAGGTTTTTTGTTGCTTACAATAGCTGTTCAACAACTCAAGGTAATTAGTAAGAGTGATCTTGGGACCCCCTGTGTTGCCTTGGTTGCTGTGAGCTCATCGCTCTGTTGGCATCCCCAGAATGAACGGAATCCTCTTGATGTGACCGACTACCCATGTGTTGGTGATATTACACTTTTTGCAATAAGGCCCTTTGTGTTAACCGTTCTTGTGAGCCATTTTTGGTGATGTTTGCAATTGAACCACAGGTATGTGAGCCCTTTTGTCTCTCGAGGTAGTCATGCCTACAGGGGAGAGCCTCAAGCAGTTGTCCATAGAGCAGCTGATGTCCACAAAAAATTGTGTCACCAATAGACTGAGCATCTCCTGGCTTGAGATAGCCGCGAGTTTGATGCTTGTCACCGTATAGTCAGATTAATTATTTGTTGTGCTTACATTTCATTCTTGTCCCAAGATCAACGCACATCAACGCCTTGCTGGCCCCGCAAAATCTTTGGATTTCCTACTCTATCCGGCTTGAAAAGGGAAAGTTGTTTTCATCTTCCGGCTTGACCGCAAGTGATTTGCCCAGACTCCGCAAGCAATAAGAATCTCCAGCCACATTACACGTGTTGCTTTGCATATTTACTACAGAGGAATACATCATGGTTGAATTGATCGCCAGAGACGTTTATGGATATGATCCCAGTGATCAACGACTGAAACTTACATGTTTCGGCACCTCCAATAAACATCCATGAACGAAGCCCCAAAACCTTAAAGCCATTATAAAACATTAAAAGTTCAAGACCCTTAATATCCCTCAATTAAGCTCTTAATTAAGCCTGAAAGATTTGATCCCAGAACGCAGCCGCTTCAGATGTTGCACCTGAGATGAAGTTGCAATGCTGCCTTGGGGAAAGCGCGCTGGATTTGAAACATGGCTCTAAGACTCTGTAAAATCAGCTACCACTGGCCATAGCTCAAGTCCCATCCATGCGACAGTGAGACTAGGCTATGGGATGCTATGGGTCAATATTAGTCATCAACAGTGGGAGAAAATGACCAACAATGATAGTTGGAATGCAATGGTTGATGAGGCTACAGGGTTTTGACCCACACTCACATGAACAATCAACAGAAAGCAAGATCATTTGTTCCACCAGTTACTCTTAGCATCCCTTTGCTCGCGTTAGCTGCAATCTAACGTATGGTTCCAACTGGAACTATTGTTGGATTTTGGCTGGTTGGTGGTTTGAAGCATTTTTAATTGTCCCGAGTAATCATTTACAAATGGTTGGTTGACTTTTTTCGCAGGGGTGGTTCAACCACCAAGCAGTGATCATTAGCCATCATTACCATACATAGCCAGTATTAACCATTCTTAACCACTAGTTACTAGTTGATTAACCATTCTTAAACACTAGTTACTAGTTGATTAACCATTCTAAACCACTAATTAACCATGAAAAATCTCCTTATTAAGTTAACCATACTGTTGGGCTTTCTTTTTCCCGAAAAAAAGCACCGACCTGGCAAAGCTGACATCGACTAGTGAAGACCTGTAGACAAAACCCCTGGGAAGAGCTGTCAAACATCGGAGCGAAGAGACCCGACATTCCTACGGCTTCCAAGAAATGACCCGAGTTTCCCATAGTTTCCCCACAAATCATAAAGAATTTCCCACAGTTTTCATGAAGATTTTCTGGGTGGTAAGCTTGAGAAGGTGACTCCATCGGTCACATCTTTGTGCAACCTGCACAGGGGGGGAACGGAGATAGCGCAGATGAAACAGTGAACCGTGCGATGTGAGAAGGATGTGACCGTATGCGCCGTCAAATTAATCAAGAAATGCGTCTGAAATGCACTAAGCTAATCGACATGAATGGAGGACAAGATACAGGATGCCTCCTCCATAGCTACTGTAGTGTGTATCACGTTGCGGGCTCAACAGAGCGTAGCCCCAATTTTGGGTTTGTAGGTTGATCATGTGCATGAATAACGCCTACATAGTCCCTTTTTAATGAAACATTTTGTGCGGATATAGATTTAGATATGGATAAAGACTGAAAGTAAGATCAGAACTTGGATACAAACATGCATACAGATACTTAAACGATACAGATATGGATATAGATAGTGATTAACCAATAGATCTGGAGAAAGATTTGGAATATATATATACATATATATCAATGCGGGAAAAGTAGAAATGTAAATAGATCTAGATTTGGATACAGATGTAGATGTGGATGCAGATATAGAAATGGATGTAAATATAGATGTGGTTTCAGAGATAGACACGGATTTAGATTTGGATTTTGATCTAGGAGATACAGGCATGAATATATATATGATTGTCGATATGAATAGAAATAATCATAGATAGGGATAAAGGTTCAGACATGAACCAGATATGAAGATAGATATAGATTTCGATATATAGATACTGATATAGATATGGATGTAGATATGGATATGGCCCATGGCTATAGATACTGGTATGGTTTTGGATTTAGATATTGATTTAGATTTATGCATTGTTATGGATTAAGGTAGATATAGAAATGGAGATAGATATGGACTTAGATGAAGGTAAAGATATGTCACTACGGATTCTACTTTCTTACCAATATAGACATAGTGCCAAGATAGATATATAAATACGAAACTACCAATCAGTAGAGGAGGATGGCAGTTTTTTTAATCCCTCATCGGTATTGTCTGGGTGGTGCGATAGGCCAGTGACCGATGAATGTTGGTGAATAATGGTCAAGTGACACTCCTGAGTGATGGGAAACCATACATGTATAATCGACCGCAGGGTGTTGAGGCCAGGGATGTTTTTGCGACTCCTCAGGTTTAATGCAACGGATGATTGATGATGATTGTTTTGTTGCTCGGTAGTCTCAACTTCCTCCAGGTCAGTACGAATTACAACCACTTTGCGCGTTCTGGGGGTGAGGTTTGATACTAGAATATATTAGAGCACGATGATTCGTGAACTTCCAACCGAACCATAAACATGTCAAAGTTAGCACTGATGTCAGCAGGGGCCTAAGTGACGCAACAGATGCGGATTTCCAACTTGTACAAAAAAGGAGTGGTAGTTGTGATTGTAATCAATCCCAGTGATTGGTACAGCTACAACTGATTGATAGCCATACCTTCGATCACCTACAAATAGTTGGGTTTGAAATCGGGTATCGTCTAGACCTATTTGGGTGTTTCTCAAAATAAGGGCACCCCAAAATCATCCAAGATTAGTCATTGATGATAAGAAACCAGCCATTATGGGGGTTCCCTGTTTTGAGAAACCCGATTTACAAGTGAACTACCACTTGTAGATGATTCTCCCGAAAAATAGCTTAGCCGGACGGATTTTTCTGGCTGCCCGAAACAGCTTACATTGATTGGTCAACAAGCAGGTCTTCCACACATTTAGAAGACCAGATTTCCAATAAACATGGATCATGCAGCTGGGAAGCGTTCCTGAAGTGCTCAGTTCACCATTGTCAAGCCTCATGAGCTATTGACCATTATTCGATCATCTTTTTCCAACATTGAAGATCTTTAAGCATCACTAGCCCACTGATGACTTCATACCGCCGCATATGACAGTTCGCATTTCGACCTGTGTCAACCCCAACGCTTTGGCTTTGAGTGGGTTCGCGGTCAACTTTATCAACCCGTATCCCCCCCCGCCATATGGCGAGCGAAAAATGCTGCAGCCAGGGAGTTTGGAGTGAGATACAGACACTCCATGAACACACCGACCCAAGGTTTGGTAGGCACATGTGTACAAAATAAAGATTTACATGTATGTATACATACATATGGACAGAACTTTTCATACTGCATAGACACTTTTGTACAGCCTGCCTCTGTGGTACAGATGTACTGCCTACATACATACTACCTATATGCTACCTACATATCACCTGTCTATTACCTAATTACATGTTACCTATATACTACCTATTTTTATAGCACTATGATTGCTACATACTACCTATAAATTAGATGTATACCTATATACTGCTTTTGCGCTACCATACCAACACCTCCACTCCCCGACCACACCACCACAGGAGGGCAGGGCGGTTGGACCAGGGTCCCATGAACATGGAGTCAGCTTGCCTGGAACATAGATATACATATATATATATATATATTTGGTGGTTTTGAACATTTTCTATTTTCCCTAGTGATCATTAGCAAATGGTTGGTTGACTAATATTTTTCATAGGGGTGGTTCAACCACCAACCCGTTATATACATTTGTACATACAGATTCAAATATGCACACAAACTCCGGGATGTGGATACAAGCCAACTGACAGCCATTTTAGCAGTGCTGACATAATGGTGTTTGATACTCCAAGTTTACACATGGCTGTGGGTCAAAACCCCATACCCTGGTTCCCCTATCATCAGCCATTGTTTCCCTATGATTTGGTTGGTTAATATCGACCGTAGCCACATGTTCACACCATGAATGAAACGCCACGCTTGATTTCCCACTTTGGAGTCCAACTTGCTCCCTGGAGCATCATACAAACGGGGGAAGGCACGGAACTTCCAGGTCTTTGGTTGAGCAAAGGTTGATGTTTGGTTAAGCAATGGTTGATCATGACACCAATAGAGATGAGTATTTGGTTTCCCTTGTTTCGCAACAATATAATATCCATTGGTGTCATCACATCTCTTTGATGTTGCTTTATGGTTGCGATGGCGGTCGGCAGGTGTTCACATCCCAACAGCTCGACGGTTGGAACTGGTCATGACTCGGAGATGTGAACAGTTTGGGTGGTTCCGACGGCTGTGCCATATGAGGAAATGCTTCCTCCACCGGATGTCTGGATGCTGGACGTTGATTTGCCTGCCCAGCCATGCTGCCAAACACCGGCCATCGGAATGATTTACCTCTTCGGTCCTCTCGGATATATACATAAACGATCATAAGTGCAGTTGCATACTGTTCCGTGCAAATACTCAATTACACATTTGATGTAATGTGTTTTTACATATATATATATATATATGTACATAATCACTCTGTATAAATATATACATATATATGTTTTGTTGGTGGTTTCAAACATTTTTGATTTACCTGGTACCTATCAAAAAATGGTTGGTTGACGCATATTTTTCAAAGGAGTGGTTCAACCATCAACCAGATAGTCTAATATACCTAGGGAATCATCAGCCCCCAAAAAAGTGGGTTAAGGATTTCTCAGGTATACACACATGAATATTCATACATCCATTTATGTTTCTATACCATTGAAGTACGGATCCATGTTGAGTTCACCGCGCTGAGGTGTACCAAAATCCTTTCAGCCTTGGCGGAGAGAGGAACTGTGACGTGCGACCTGAGGACGGGTTTGAGTTTGCTCTACATGCTGGGACGGTGAGAAACAGATTCTTAGTGTAATTAGTGGTGATTGGTGATTTTTTCGGATTCTTCGTCAATTCTTAGTGGTTATTGGTGATGTTTTGATTCTGGGCGGTGTTATTGTGATTATTGGTGACTGTTTTTTCGTATCAACTGTAGAATGGATAGTTGTAAAATGTTGTATTTGAGATCGTGGCAACCATTCATGAGAAATGGATGGGGTCAAATTTAGTCAACAGTAAGTTCAACCACAAGAGCAGAGAACCAAAAGCCGGAAATGAATGCAAATGATGCAGCTCTTTGGAACGAATAGCTGGATCGCAACTGGGTGGTTCATTTAGCCAGGGTCCCAGCTCGGAATTTTCGGGGTCCCCATTTCAGGCTCGGCTTGGGAAGAGCATTTGGGTGATGCGGACGAAAGTATGAGTATGCTTCAGGATACGTTTCCAGGGATGTTTCATCCAGAAGTTTTAGGCATATTTACTTCACCATGTTTGATGCAACTACCATCGGCCGCTACAATATCTCCAATCGTAATACCCATTTACCATTTACCTTACATGGCATTATGGCCCTGTAAGATATCAAGGAGTTTACCACAAAACGGCCAACATGGTGATGTCAAGCCTCCAATGGCTTGTCACCCTTGTATGGCTTTACTATACCTGTGAAAGCAACTCCTGCCATGTCTACATCAAAACAAGTCTTTTGATTTGGGTTTGTCCAGACATGGTGGCAATTTCCCTACTATCAACCGATTGGTTTACAGGAAAAAAAACCAGGAAACCACGATAAATGGTGACATACGATGGTAAACAAACTATTTTCCTTGATATTTTCAGGCAACCAACTCCTATAATACTAGTAGTGATCAGTCTTTTCATTGGTTCAGGGCTACCACCATGGCCATGAACAAACCCGGCGGCATCACCACGTCAGGAGAAGGATTGCCGGGCAGCAGAGGCAGACACTTTGTTCCCCAATTGTTGGTTGATGTCTCTCGACAGCAAAGAGGCAATGATTCAAATCGGGTCCATTTGCACGTATACAAGGTATTTACAGAAGGTCTGCATATGAGACATATACCGAGGTGTTGATACATTTAATGTATGTACACGTGTATTTGCATCATTACGCATGTTTTGTCTATGGATGCCTCTATATCTATATCTCTATATCTATGTCTATGTCTTTATCTATATCTATCTCTATATATATATGTCTATGTCTACATCTATATCCACATCTATATCTATATCTATATATCTTCATTTATTTTCATATATATATATATATAATGAGATCTAAATAACCTGAGCATATATGGCCGTAGGTTAATATTTTGCACCCCTGGTGTCCAATAGAAACGATACTAGCTGAGGGTAGAATCATTAGTAGAACACAAGCATTATATGTTGCTAGTTGCTAGGGACGTACCAATCATAAACCAATGCCATCAGACACATGAATAATGGTAAAACCATGCATGAAACAAAATATCCAAGTTTCAGATATGACCTTGTGGATGGAAGTGATAGAATCAACGAGGTGGGAAAAGACGTACACGGCACTGGCCAAAATCCTACAGTAGATGGACGAATTAATCAAACCCCAGAATACTTATCATGTCACGTCCCCCTCCCCCCCTAATTTCAATGTTAGCGGATCGGGTTTGATTTCGGTCTCGGGGGTTTGATTTATTTCGTCCACTGGCGCCAACCTCATCAACACCAAATCTAACATTGAAATTGGGGCCCGGGGGCCTTGATTTGTGTAAGGGTTTGAATAACTCGTCCACCTACGGTATTGGGATGCCACGGTCAGGAGCAAGAACCATTTCCATTCTCTCGCGCGAAGCCTGTGACTGCTTAGTCCCTTCGTTTTTCCACTTCCCTTTCTCTTGCTCAAGCTCATTCCTCATGTTTTTTTCAATTCCCTTCCCCGTGCTCAAGCTCATGCCTTGTGTTTTTCCAATTCCCTTTCTCCACTGCAAAGCTCAACCCGTGCGTTTTTCCAATTCCCTTTTTCCTGCTCAAGCTCATTCCCTGTGTTTTTTCAATTCCCTTTTTCCTGCTCAAGCCCATTCCCTTTCTCCTTCCCAGTTCCCTTTCAGTTCCCTTTCCAAAGGTCATGTGATTTTCCAACGAATTCAGACCGCAGCTCAAAACTAATTGAAAAAGATAAACATCTATTTTTCTTCAAAAACAAAAGACATCTAAGGAAAGCGTGTGAAAACACATCGGATCTGGAAAGGGAATTGGAAAGGGAACTGGAAAGGGAATTGAAAGGGAATTGGGAAAGAGAAAGGGAAGCGGAAAAACGAAGGGATTGTGTTTGGACCCGATCCGATGAATAATGCCTCCACCTACGGTAGGGTTTCCAAATAGATGGCTCATGGTAGCAGGATGCCATTTTCAACATCACCATGACCTACGTACCTCATAGGTTTGATGGGATAAACATAGAGGTGTTCATCCATTGACCAGCCCTTACCAAACCGTCATTGCTTTTCCTCCCACCATGTTTTCTCCCCACCTTTGTTTCTAATGACCTAATTGGCCCAAATGGCCGAGCAAACGCCTTCCTTCTGAAAACACGACCGCGCCAGAACTCTGCTTTGCTGAAGAGCCATGGCGGTACTGGAAAACGGTCGGCTTACTAACCATGAAACCCTCCCAGAGTAACCCGAGGAAATGACATATATGGTGGATTCGCCATTGACAGGCTAGTTTACCAGAGGGTAACACATGGCAAATTTGCTGTTTTAGCATCTCGTAGTAAACGAACATTTGAACTGATTATACCAGCTATGCTGGTCAATACATGTTAATACTGTGTGGCACATGCCAGCGATGCTCGTATTCACTAGGTTTTGAACAGTATCTACTACTCATAGAACTGGCAGTGGTCAAAACCCTGTACCCCTGGTTCCTCTTTCATTAACCGTGGTTTTCCTTATTACTGTTGGTTAGGATCCACCATTTTATAGGTTGCTTAATATTGGCTTATACCCAAATGATATCTACTGCTACGCTGAGTACAACTCCAGTCCAGCACTGTGGTGATTAAAAAATATGTACGCCATTATCCACCTTCCGGGACCCCATCATTGGTCCATTCCACTGTTGGTTGCTTATGGTTGTTTGACAAGTTAATAGCTACATATGTGTGAAATTGATAAGTAGGTTATTTGTATGAACTTGATAATCATATGTTTGAATTAAACAATCAAGAACTCTTATTAATTGCTTGATAGCTAAGACATAATTTTTCAATGTTATCAATTCAATTGACCAATTCATGTGGCTCATAGTTGTTCATAGTTCACAGTTCATATGGTATTCACATGATATTCATATGATATTCATATATATATATTTTGACCAATTCACGTGGAATTCGCAGCCCTCCCATTGGCGGATCACCGTTCCAGCAGCGTGGCCGCGGCGAGGCCTGGCTACGTGTCGCACACCGCGAGTCGCGTCCTTCGACGCAGTTGTGGCCTCTTTGAGGAAATGATCCGTGACGGCGTCAAGGACGGGGCCAGGTGGGGCGAGCACCAGCTGTTGGCGTTGGTGGTTGGTGGTTGTTGGTTATGAAACCTGCAATTCAACCTGATGAACCATACACCACGAACTGCTGGTGGTGGTGGTGGTGGTGGTGGTGGTTGTCGTTGTTGTTGTTGTTGTTGTTGTTGTTGTTGTTGTTGTTGTTGTTGTTCTTGTTGTTGCTGTGGTCCTTTTGTACCTTGAACAGATGTTCAAATCGGTGCGGTTGTGCATTTGATTCCTGTTGCGAAATCCCCTTAGGATGCAAGATTGAGAAAACTGAATTCTCCAAGCAGCTGCTGCTTATGATGGAGCACTTTTTTATTTGCTTGTTTGGAACCTACCAGTAGTTGGAACTATTGATAACTATAGTCGGAACTATTGATAACTATGAATAAGTCCAAAGTATGATTATGATTCCGAATTCTATGTCATGATACTTTTTTGTGGCATCAGGTTCGTGATCAGATTCCGCTCTATTGGGATTTGATAACATTTTGTCAATGTCCCTTGAGAGAAAGGTGATGCCGCGGAATCAAGACCAACTGAACAGTAGCAGTGCTTCGCATTAAACATGTACTGGCTGGCTGGTGGTTGACCATGATTTTACCAGTCATTCATCATTTACATGCTAAACCATTATTTACCATCTGCATCATCAACCAGTCAGTTGCTTGGATCTACTCAGGACATCAGTGCACCAATAGTTAGCCAACCACCATTGATTATTGGCCATTGTTTATGGAGCAAACTCAGAGTTGAGCGCTAACACAACATCCCAATCTGGTCGATCATAGGGCTGTTGCGACCTCTACCTACCCATGCCACCCACGGTCCTGTGATTTCAGGTCATCATTTTCTGCAGAGCCAGTCGACTGCGCAAAGTCCTGACTGGTGATTTGCCAGTTTTTTTTAGGAGTTGACCTAGCGGACATGGCAATTTTCCGGACATGGCACCCAGCTGTAACAGCTACAACATGCCACAGTTTATAGCATATAACCAGCTATAACCAGCTAAAACCAGCTATAACCAGCTATTTCATAGCATGAAGAGCTAGACAACCAGCTGTAGCCAGCTCTGTCACAAGCCATAGCCTTGACCAGTTGTAGCCCAGCTCTGAGCTGATCGCAACAGCCTCTAGGATGCCCCCAGCTACGGTGATCAGCTGATGGTCATGGTGCGGGATTTGGGATTGGATCACAAGGCGTGGTTCGGACAGTGATGGAACGTGGAAAAATGGTTCAACATGGTGGGTTTTCTAGGGGTTACAACTTATAAGCATGAATAATGTTTAACAAGAGGGGAAGAAAAATACGACTGGAAAATTGGGGAAGAAACATGGAGAAGTAACAGTCCCATGGTTCAAAATTCGTGGGTGCATGAAGTTATAGCCATTAATCATTGTTGAAAATAGGGATAATGGGTACTGGAACAATAATAGTGAAACAACAACTGGTTGGTGCAAAATAACCAGCATAGCTTAGTGATGATTCAGTTTTGCTCTAAACCAGTCTAACCTGTAGAATTGCTCTAAGCATGTAAAATCCAGCAAGTACATAGGTCATGGTTGATGATGACTTAGTTTAATGATAGTTGATAATGGGAACTGGGAAATGCTGAGGATTAGTGTGATGATTCTGATGGCTGATGATGGTCTAACAGTACTTGATTGACTTTTAATGATGAGATGACCGACCTTAGTTGATTGTTAGTCATAAGATGATGATGCTTAGCTTCATGAGGTATCTCACCGGTTTAGTGACTGATGGTCACTGGTGATCGATGGTTCATGGTGAATGGATTTGGTCGATCAGCAAAAGTTCTTGATGGCTCTTGATGGTTGATGTAATGGCAGTGATGGGTATGATGGGATTGGTGGTTTTTGTACCATGAAGCATGGTATCCAGCTCACAACTGATTGAAGTCGCGAGCCCGCTGACGCCCAAAGGCTTTGAAAAAGGAGTTTCGATCAACCCCCGTTTTCCAACATCCTAAGTGTTTGTCTCTGTATGTACCTTGCCTGCTTGTCATGCAATGTAATCTAACACATATCTATAATGTATTAGCTTATAGATATACATTTACCCCTATAAATATATCTGTAAATTGATTATGCACCTACTATTTATAGATATCTATAACTATAAATATATCAATATATGGCTAAGGGGTCGTTTCGGGCGTTATTTTTTACAGTGTTTTGGAGAACTGGTTTGCTGCAGTGTTGTATACTTGACTTCAATGTATTAAGACCTGCTGCTCCAGAGGCTACTGTAGTATAACCGCTGTGCTGCAGTTTCTGTAACTCTTCTACAACTGTAATTGCAGTTTCTGTGTTGCAAACACTGTTTTCCAGTACTGCGGTGCAGCATCTATGGTGCACTTTTTGTATGCCTGCTTGGTAACAATATTTGCTGCAACAATGAAATTCCTTTTTTGGTAGAGTTTGCCACACTACCTTCACACCTCTCTTAGGGTAGGGGGGGGGCTGGCAACTCTTGGGGTTGGGCTCTGACCCCAAGAGTTGCCAGCACCCCCCCCCCTACCACCACCCTACCCACCCGAAGAATTATTGTGAAGATATTGTGCAGCAGTCACTGTCTGGCAGCTACGGTGCTCCAATTACTGTGTTACAATTAGTGTGCTACAAGTAATTTTTTTATTGGAAAAAGTCAACATGAAGCGACGCCATGAAACACCGTAAAAAATAACGCCCGAAACGACCCCTTAACCCAATATATATATATATATATCTATGAAAAACAAGGCATCTATTTATATCACTCATAGATTTACTTCTTCACCGCGGCTTGCAACCAACTGGCACCTGTCGCGCCAGGAAGCTGAGCGTGCAGCCCCTTGGCTTCGCAGCGCCACCCGGTGAAGCTCAAGCGCCAGCCATTCGTAGGATTGGAACGAATGGTAGGAACAATGGCAGGTAGGAAGCCATCCATTCAGGATTAGCATTGTTATCCATTCGAAGCGTTGGAAGCTGGATAACAATTCTGAAACAATGGATAAAAAATGGTAATTCTGAAACAATGGATCACAATGGTAGGAACTATGGATACAACTAGTGGATAACTAGATACAGCTCATGGATGATTGGTAATTCTGAATCATTCTGATTGATTAGTGGCTCATTTGTGGTGAACTTGTGGCCAATGAATAAGAATGGCCGACAGTAGAGGATAAGGGGATATCAACCAACAACATTGATAGGCAATGGTAGATCCTGCTCTGAATAAACCATCCAGTTTGGCTGCAAAAATCACGAGATATTTGGCAGTGGGTCAAAACCTTTAGTCCCCCTGGTTCCCCTATCATTAACCATTGTTTTCCTTATTACTGTTGGTTATTATCCACCATGAAATTGGTTGGTTAATAGTGATCCAGCTCGCCATTTGCTGAAACTGCTTGGTGGTTACTGCTTCATCAGCTGATTCTTGATCTTGGTACCCTGGCCCAGCTGCTCAGTAGGAAGGTAATGGGCAGCTGATTGTTGCTGGTTGTCAACTCAGTAATGTTGGTTTCTGATTAGTATCTACCTGTTGGTTTCATCTATTTTCATTACTTTAGGGGGGGTTACACTAATCAGAAACCAACATTAATGATTACTGCTGGTATAGATGGGGTCATTCTGGTCAATCAACGAAGTCATCGTTCATCATGATTATGTAGCACTTGAAATAATGCATGGTCAATGATTGCTGGGTTAATCATGGAGCAATCACTTTCTGACAGCTTGGTTCATGGTTGCTGATTCATGATCGGATGGTTTATCAATGCTTAATGATTCACGGTTAAGTAACCGTTTAAGCATCAGTGATGGTGAATCCATGGTTTAACAAAGAAACAGTTGGTGAATGATTGGTTGGTGAATCATGCGTTGGCCCTCAGCTAGTGAGTCATCATGACTGGCAATATGATGATGGTTGATAGTGTTTGGTAGCTTCATATGGCTGTGGGTACTCTGTACCCCCAGTGACCTTGCCACCACTTGAGCTGGTGGGATGTGGATGGTGCTTATGACCCAGCTCGCCATAGTTGGTTACTTGGTGATTGTTCGGTGACCAAATACAATAGATTGAATGAAATCTCGTTATTGAAATACTGGTTATTGAATTTCATTCAGTACAGGTGTTTACTTAATTAGTACTTGGTTATTTGGTGGATCCTTGTACTGAATTTACTGAACATAGACTGAACAAGCAATACTTGCTGATGGATGTTTCCGAAGCGTCACCATTTTTGAAATGATGCTTTAATGATGGCTACTCCTGATGGTTAATGATGATTGCTAGTGGCTACTAAGTTAAGTTACTGTTACTAGTCGTCAAGAACATCGGATTGGCATCCAACAATAACCAGCTATAACTGTTGATTGTACGGGTCCGATTTTCACACAGGCTTGCATGAACATTGAACCTAAGAAATCCAATCTTGTACCCCTGGTGTACCATCATTGCTCATTGCATTCCAAACATTATAAGAATGGGCTAACGCCCTGGTGCCGCCGACCCCCCTTCTCTTGCGAGGAGGGGGGGGAGGCACTGGGGAACCCTCACCAATCGGAGTAGATATGTTGCATGCCAAGAGTCTCCCATAAAATCCTCGTCGCCGTAGCAATGTGGGTCAGCAACAAAGCACAGAGTTGAGCTCGTCCGTTTGCTCAGCAGGATCAAGCCGATCACATAATGAGCGTAAGCAAATGGCCATGAACGTAATCATGATCCGGCTACCATACGCCGAGACGAGGCCCTCCGGGCTGTGCGTCAAAATGACCAGCGGTGATGAATTGCGCTGCATGCCTAGTTGGACCATCACCAACACAATCCCTGCATATGTCCTTGAAGATATTTAGAAATCACATCATCACACGCTTCTTCAAAAATATATTTACTGATACTGGTCATTTTGATAGACAAATCAATTTCTGGAAATTGTCAAATGACTGAAAATTGTTAATATAAGCTTGACAAATGGCTGAATAGAGTTCGTTTTAATCCACTGCCGGAACCTGACTGTGAGCACATCCAAATGCTCGGACATGGTGCTTGCTCGACCTTGCAGCAAACGTGGCGTGTCAGCATTTTGGTTGGGGAGGGAAGTTGCTAACCAACATCAATGATTTACTGGCCCCTAGGACAACTTCTGACAGTGGACGGGACTTTTTTTAGCAACATGATCTTGGGGTTCTGGCTTTTGACGAGCATGCTTGATGCTTGTCATCATCTTTCCTTGCAGCTGACAGCCCAACTGAATAACATGTCTTGCCAAAAAACTCTTCACTATAGCCATCAAGCATTCCTTGTCCTTCTGGTGTGATAGTGTCTCACCATGTTTTTCAAGATCAGCCTGTAGCTGGATTTCAACAACAACTGTCCGGGTTGTAGTCACATTCCCCGAACATCACCAGCAACATTTGACGATCTGCAGCCTTTGCATGGTATTTGTTGAGAAAGTCTTCACTGACCAAGTATGTTCCATCTGCTTGTGGTTGGAACGCCCGACGTAGCCTCTTATCCATGGCATCCCTTGAAAGGGGCATCCCAGGCTGCTGCACCGCTTGCCGATAGGATCCACACCTTCTGCACCTGGTTCAGAAGGTGAAGGCTGGGGCGGCTTGGGCGGTTCAAAAGCCTGGCCTTGATCATCCACGGCCGATGAGTTTCCTAGCTTCTCGTCACTAAATCCAGTGGATGGTGTTGGAACAAAGCTGTCTTGTTGCGCTCTGCATTTCTTTCCAAGGTTTTATAAGCTACTTGTAAAACAATGGTTCAGTTCACTAGAGAGGAACCTCTTGACGTAATGTCAGGGACTTGACCATCACCAAACAAAAACTCTAAAGAGCATCGTGGCTCAATCCAGCGATCGTGCGGAGGGAGTTTGAGTGAAGGCATGGTTCGCTTCCAGAAAGCGAAAGCTGCTGCTGTGCCGGCTGCAAATGCGAATGCTGGCACTCCGGCCACCATTACGCCCTTGACTGTGCTGGACACCATGAACCCAATTCTTCTGCGAATGGTGTCGACAGTGGGCAGAGTGGTTTACGTATTTGGGTGGAAGGATGTCCGCTTGGACCAGAGGGGCAAATAGAAAGCTTTGCGCCCATGGTCAGCATGATCATGTTCTGTAGGATTAATGTGGAAGGCTGTTTGAACCAATTCGCATGACATTGGTGTCACTGCTGTATCGTATGTTAATCCAATGCCTTGAGGTGGCTATCCGGAAAGGGAAGAAGGGGGGAAGCAAAGCCCCATATGTATGGGGACGGACTGGGAGACTGAAGGCTAAGGTCTGATTCCATCGTCGGGGCGTGGCCAGTGTGAAAGGGCGGGGCCTGAGTATGGCGGGTTTGGCCATCCAGCAATGAGGTCGATATCCGGCCTACAAGTTCGTGGTGGGAGGAGCGACGCCGCATGATGGGGGCCAGCAGCATCCTGTCCAGATGTTGGTCAAATGCGCCCAGATGCCGCAGACACGTCCAGCACTGGACGACATCATTCAGCTGACCGATGTAGAACTTCGACCATGTTGGACCAATACACAGAATGTCATCCCAGAATCTTTGGCCCTTCCACATCTATCTCATCAGTTGTCCTGCAACAACGTTGCGAAACGCAAGCGAGACAGCCCGCCGTGCCGGGGCTTTGGGAGGGTGTGGCTTAGGAAGTAGGTGGAGCATGAGGGTCATGCTGCCCTAAGGTAGTGTGGGTTTAGTTTGGACGGAAATTAGCTGGCTCTGCTTGGAGAACATGTTTGGGGGGTGGGGCATGAGAGCGGGAGGAACAGACGTTGGTTTCGGGTGTCAGTTGGGCGCAGGACAGGTGGGTTTAAATTTGCTGGAACATGATTGGGGGTTGTCTTTGGCTGAGGTCGGCTATCAAGGTGCTGCAGGATCATCCGGGGTCCTTCCCGCGAGCCTCGTTTGATGTGTTGGCCCTGAAGGACGTGCCAATGGAAGAGTGCTTTGTGTGTGCTGCCTGTCACATCACAGAAATTGGACCTTTGTTGGGCCAAGATGGCAAAACTCGAAGACAGGTGAGAGTTGCAGAGATTGGCAGCGCCACGAGGGACCCTATGCGTCGCTTGGCGTTCTGTGGGTGGGGGGAGATGCGCGGCGCGCAATGGCTTGGATGGTGTCCTCGGCCGAGTTGGTTAGATCATGTTAGATCGTGATGTAGAGGTTGGGGTGTGGTGGGAGAATGATTTTGGTCTTGGGGGGGAGACAGTGTAGTGGTATGAGTAGTACAGTTGAAAGTTGCATCCGTCACGTGGAAGCTGAGGCTACACTGTGACGTTGTTTGACTCCCACGCGGAACATCAGTCCATCGCCTTGAACAAGAACATTTGCGTTGCAGGGGCGCAGGTCACTTCATCGGGCCCTGGGCATTTCAACGTGTATCTAGCCCCCTTTAATGGAGGAGCTAAGGAGCTAGAAGGAATGGTGAAACCAGATGGCGGTGATTAACCAGTGGAACGAGAGGGGTTCAACGTGGAATGAGAGGGGTTCAACATGGTTCTACCAGTGACCAGGGGCTCTTCAACGATCGATTGGATTAGAACAGCTGAGTGCTAACGAGTTCGCGGAACCGTTTTCTGAAAGGAATGTTTCTTTTCTTGACATGCTGGCGGGCAGTGATGCCGGATGGGTTGCTTTTGTGCTTTCTTGCACGGTGTAGTGGCTCGAGGTGATCAAATGAGGGAGTGACTGTTGTTCAGATTTTTGCAGCCTGTGGCATTTGTCGGTATTGCAGACCACCGACATCGCCGCCGCCACGACCACCGCCACCACCACCACCACCACCACCACCACCGCCACCGCTCCAAAAGAACAAGACGCAGACTGCTCTGCGAAAGCCATGGGAAAGGGCCAGCAAACTGCCTTGCGAAAACGTTTGGCGGAGTTCGTGCTTGGGATTTGATTCGTGTTTGGGGCAGTGGAATGTCTTTTACGCGCCAGCACTATAGCATATATGTTCTGGATTGTAGGGAGTAACCGGTTGAACGAGAGTTTGGTTTTTTCGCTGACAAGACACCTCGGGAATCATCAATGCTTTTTTCTAGTCATTTATTATTATGTGGCTGAACCCGGTTCCGAATGCCTGGGCGCATCCAAGGGCGTTGCCGGTCGATTTCGTGTGGATGGGGATGAGACGCAATACTCGTTGAGCAACGACGAGATGAAACGTTGCTTGGCCGGACACCAGGAAGCCAAGGGCTGTCAAATCAGAGAATGAAGGATTCTAGGACAGCTTGGATTTCTGCATTAAGTTCCCAAGGATTGTTAATGACCAATAAAGGGTGTTGAGCTACTGTTGTTATTTTCATGCACCATTCCTCATTCGCTGTTATTAATTGACCATGGTTCGCCCGTATTCTTCAACATCGCTAAGTTGCGGGTTGATGGGAAACATTCTTGGAAACGTTTTTTCCGACCACCATTTCGAAAGCAAAGCTAACGTTTGTGAGTTGAGCCAGCGTGCATCTCTGGGATGAAATAATATCCCGCACGTTGCCTATGAATGCGGCCTAGGAACACTAGGGCTGAGAATCTTATCATGTCTGGCTGTTAGTTGGAACAAACTGGTGGCTAATGACGGCCGGCCCGAGTCAACCGTCCAGAATAAGAACCGGTGCCAAACAACTGGTTCGTCTTGTCAAATCATTTATGAGCATATTTGTTTGGAACTTGCTTCATGCTTGCAGGCAACAAACTAGTAGCACGAATGGTGGAGATGACCTGATGAATGAAAAAAAGTATCATGGAATAGCCGGGAATAGCCAACAATCTAGCATGATTGTAAGAAGCTATGGCCAAGAATAGGGGAGGGGCTACTATTATCAGCAACAGGGCCCATTCTCAGCCTTCACAGGCAGTGCTAACCACTACCGATGACCATCGACCATTTACATGAGCAAAAACCATGGAGAAGAGAAATGCGAGTAATGCCTTTTTGAAAATATCATGGCAAATGGTGTTTGGCAGCTTCATCCGGCATCAACACCTACTATCAACATAAAACCTGGCTGAGGCGACGGCCAAATTTTCGGTGCTTCAAAAGAGCATGGAAAAATGCTACGGCAAAGATGACAACAAGAAACGAAAACATCGGTGATCATGGCTTGTTTCTGGGCCGCCCAGTTTCCGTGTGGAAAAGGTATGTAGATCAGGCGTGGCTCCCTGGCCTTTTTTTAGCACATGCCACCACAGTTCCAACCTCAGAGATTTTTTCCAACCAGGCGTGATCGCCAGATTCGAACAGCACGAGGAGGGCCGTGTGCGAACACTCGCGCACCAGGCTGGTCAAGCGCTGGCGCCGTCAGCGCAGTTCCAGGCCAAGGCATTCTGGCACGGTGGACCCCTGGGCACCGCGTGCTTTGCTGGCTTGTCGTCTGCATGTGACATAGGGATGAAGGCAGGGGCCCGAGATCAAGTCCATGCAGCGCAAAACCAAACCCAGTCCAATAGGCATCCAATCGGAACCCGATCAGAAAGAATCCAATAGGAATTTTCATCGATGTCCAATACGAATCGTACCAGAATTCAATGGGAACCCAATGGTAATTTAACAGGAATCTAATAGGGAGCGGAAAGGAATCCAATGTGAACCTAATAGACATCCAATGGGAACCCAATAGGAATCCAATAGCAATCCAATAAGGAACGTATGGGAATCCAACAGCAATCCAATGGAAATCTGATAGACATCCAATAAGAATCCAATAGGAGGAATCCAATGGAAATTTAATAGGAAACATATAGCTGGGTATCCAACAGGAATCTAATAGACATCCAATGGGAACCCAATAGGCATCTAATAGGCATTTCACGGGACCTCAATAGGAATCCAATAAGGACCCAATGGGAATCCAATAATTCAATGGGAACCATTGAGAATCCAATGGGGATCCAATGGGGATGCAATAGCAACCCGATAGGAATCCAATTGTCATCCAATAGGAATCCAACAGGAGCCGATAGAAACCCATTGGATTCCAATAGGATCCAGTATGAACCCAACAGGAGGAAGGAGTCCAAGAGGCATCCAGTAGGAAGCTGACAGGAAATCAAAAGGAATCCAGTTGGAATCCAATGGGGATACAATAGGAATCCAACATGAGGCCAATAGGAATCCCATAAGAATCCAATAGGGATCCAGCGCGAGCCCAATACTAAGCCAATAGCAATACAATGGGGATGCAATAGAAATGCAATAGAATCATTGGAGAGGCAGCTTTGGATTAAACCATGAGTTTGTTTGCGTTAGGTGACCCTGGCCACATACGATGAAACCTTGGAAGTGCCTGCCGGTGTGGTGACCGTCAATGCCGCCGAGTTTCTGGACAAAGCGACTTTCGCAAGGTTGCTGAGCGAGGGCCATCCGGTGGCCCACTTAGCAGATGCTTGGATTGCAACTGGGGGGGTGCTGCTGAGTTCTGTGATTGTTCAGCGTCGGCCCAGAGTTGGTGGCCAAGGACTTGGTCCGGTTGCTGATGATGCAACGAGAAGGAGGATCATGGTTCCTTGACTGTGATGTGCTGCGCTTTCGGCCACCGCCACCAGCGGGAGAGCTGCTGCACATCTTCTCGTCCCTCCAAGCCCGTCCAAACTCGACGCGAAGAGGTGCCGTGGCCGAGCACCGAAAGCGGATCACCGCGTTCTACACGCACCCTGGAGATCGACGGCATTTCGCGACACCTTTCTTCGCTCCGGGGCAGCTGGGCGCAAGATGCTGGAAACATGCATGTTTGGTGCCCGTGCAAGATCATGCACGTCAGAATGCTGACATCATATGTGTGCGCTCAGCCATGTTCAGAACCATGTGCTCTCTCTCTCTCTCTCTTTTTCTTTGCTTTGATGGTTTTCAAAAATCAGAATGCAGAGTGGCAACTTGCTGATTTCAGCGATGTCCAAAAGCAACTTCTTTCTGGTTTTTACAGCTGTCAAATTGTTTCCATCGCCCAGGAGCTCGCCGTTCTTGAGAGACTTCATCAATGGGGTCAAGGCACAGTTCCAAAAGCAGCGTGTCTTGGATATCAAGTTCGACCAGCTGCCCAATCATTGTTGACCTGGTGTCATCGACCACAGATATGCCCAAAAGTCATCACGCGGTCCAGTTCAGTGAGAACGATCCCACCGCAACCCATCAGTGTTATCTATCAATCAGTGCTTAAGGTTGCCCATGGTGAGAGAGCATTCTCTGCTGCTTGTGTGTGGGTCATTCGGTCTTTGACTCGTCCCGTCCTAGGTTTCCAGGAGTACAACAGCATAATGAAACTGGCGCAGGAGCTTGTCCAGAAGCATGGACTGTGGCAGTGTGTCCTTGGTGCAGAAGCGTACTGTGGACTGCGGTACTGGATGTGGCTTTGGCTCCAAACCAACCCAGGCTAATCAAATTATGCTACTTCGAGTGATCCCCACCATGGCATTTCAAAACAGCTTGTTGACTGCGCTTTTGTCTGAAGCTTTTGTGGGGCGACTTCTGCGCAACTAACTATCCCGATCATGTGTTTCACATCAAGGATAAACACAAAATATAGGATCATTCTAGGCCTGGACCTCCCAAACATATCAATGCTGAGGCCATTGTACTGGGTTTGAACAAGATTTCTTGCGGAAAACAGATGATAGTAAGATGTTAACATAGGTCACTAAGCTGGGTTCATTGTTAATCAACCATAATCATAGTTCTTAATGTTTGCGTACCACAACTGTTTCTTCCACTTAGGAATGCTTTTGAATTGTTCATGGTGGTTGTTCCCATATGATGATATGAACATGGTTGGTGGCTTTTTCATGCTAACAAAATGACTTTCATGAGCGTTCACGCTGATGATAGCTATCCGTGCAAAATAGCAGTGCTGAAACCATGGCAAGGACCCATGCTTGAAGTTTTTTGCTGATGGGTGTTTGAAGTGGGCGCTACGGTTGGTTTTGGATTTTTTCCGTAAGAAGACAATTTGGCGCGGCGCTGTGACATTGGCAGCAACCTGGGAGGCCACCAAGGCGATGCCATTGTGGGACTGTGGGGGATTCGTGGGACAGTGGGGTCTAAGTGGGCCAGGATTGGCTGTTGGGATTCCTTAATGGTGGTGAACTTTTCTTTGTTTAATGGATGTTTGTGGTTCATTAACCATCAAAACATTGATGAGCGTTTTTGATTGCGCTTTATCATTGGAACCAGGTGATCATGTCATGCCCGATCCTTTTCAATTGACCGGCACATTCGAACCAGAACTGCGCCTTCACGCCCCAATTCCTATATGGGTATTGGACGACTACCATTTCCTTCATAAGTACGTACGATGGAACAAATATTGACAAGATGTTTTGACCATACACATTTCGAAACATTTGGCTACGCACTCTACACGGCCATTGTCCTCTGCTTGTATCTGAAGCGTGACATGAGGAAGGTTCCAGAAAGGGATCCTGGGATACTAATGACAACCAATCAGAAATAACCATGGCTAGTTGGACAAGAAACCAGCGTTGGGACTGATTTGTTTCCATTGTGGTGCTGTTGGGGGGTCGTCCGTTGGGTGAAGTTGGCCATAACCGGCTTCGATGAACTATGTGTGTTGCTGAACACTCAGTCAGCAAGCCCCCATGATGAGGTTCCAGTAGCTGACCTTGGTATAAACCATGGTTGCCCTGAGCGTGTTGGCCAACAGGTGGCGATGCTGTTCTGTGATTTTTAGAAGGGGCACAGCATGGTTGAGCCCGTGGAACTTCAAACCGTGAAGGTCCTTAGCAAGGATCTTCAGATGTCCAGTCGGTGCTTAGGTGGAGGTACCACCTTTCCGTAACCTATCAGGAAATGGTTGGTATATGAGGGCCCTGAGTGGGGGTGCGCTTGGTAGTAGCATGGGTACGAGCCATTTTTGAAGGATTTGTTTTTCACTGGCCAGTAACCATTCATGGGGTGGCAGCCAAGGCGTAAAAGTAGTAATGGTACACCAGTGAGGCAGGGTTTTGACTGATTCACTTAATCTTATACAGGGACCCCTCAGACAATGGACCGCCGTGAACACATGAGTAGCTGTAGCTGCAGCGTGAATCAATTGTCACTGAACGAATCCAGTGGTCACCAAGGATCAATCAACAACACTCTGTTGAGGCATTGCATTCTCCAATTTTGTCGGTTGGTTCTCCCTGGCTAGGGGGTGAGGTCTTCGGTGCCGAAACATCATGAACCATAGAGCTCGCTCAGAAATGGTGGCAAAATTCCTTGTTGGAGGCTTGTGCAAAGGGGTTGAGAACAAGGGTTTGCGTGAGCATTCAACATTGTCATCATCATCAGCAGCATCATCGGCATCATCAGCATCATCATCATCATCATCATCATCATCATCATCATTACATCATCATCATCATCATCATCATCATCATCATCATTACATCATCATCATCATCATCATCATCATCATCATCATCATCATCATCATCATCATCATAGTGATGATTAAGGATTAATGATCAATACTGAGTGGGAAGGACCTCCAACAGTGATGATCTGTGATGGCGAATAACCAACCGTATGTAAGCCTATTTGTCTTTTTTGACATGGGCTATTGGCAAGTTAATAGGATCCAGGTTGAAGCTTATCGGGTGCCTGTGATGACCGGGACTCACTGCGCTAGCTCTCTCCCGCGGGTGCCATGGGGCGCCGCGGCCCGCAACCCAAATCTTTGCAGCTTCGGGCCTGTGAGCTGCGTCGTGTGGCTTGGATTTTTCATTGTTTTGTTTGTGTGAACGGTTTGGATCTTGTTGAAGGAAAGAACCCAAGATGCCCGCTACATGCAGATTATTTAGTCTGGTGGTCGGGGCACCTGAGCTGCGAGGTGACCAAAAATGTAGCAAAGTCCGACTTATCGTCGCACCGTTGAGATGTTGCGCATGAGCGTTCGGGGTCGCAAGCAGAAGAAGACAAATGGCTGGATTCATTGGTGGCAACTGGCCCGGTTTCCAGTCAGCCCAGCCAGGCTAGGGCAGGGAGGGAACAAAAGCGTAGTCGTGGAAAAGGTAGGGAATGACTTTTCTTCAAAGAAATGGATTTATGCAGAGGGATATGGCCTTGTTGGTTGATGTCAGCGGCTTTTGATTGTGACATGAGTGATGTGTGGCCAGACTGGTTGCAGAGACTATGTGGTTGCGCCTACATTCCGTGCCAGTGGAGGAGGCAGAGCGGCTTACGTGGCTATGCACAGGGGCCGCGTCTAGGCTTGGGCTTGCTGTTGCGATGTTGTTCTAGGTTCGTGGTTGTTGGTTGTGTAAGGTCGGTGATTGTAGATCCATTTGCCGTAGAGGAATAGGGTTTTGAACATATTTTTCAATATAGAAAAATAAATATATATATATGTGTGTATATATGTATATGTATGAGTGTGGTTCTCCTTTTTATTTGTGCTAGTAAAGCAACTAGGATTGATGATACATATCTGTAATGTGAAAGCAGGAATACTTCAGCGTTTGCAATGGAATCCAATGTAAGCAGAGAAGATCAGCGTTAAGAAGAAATAGCGGTGTAGTCGTCACCTTCAGTGTGAAGCATGGCGCGTTGTGCATGGAGGTCAGCTCTTTTGTGTCTTGAGCATCGCAATACCAGTGCCGAATTGGATCACTAAGGTCACAAATCCATTCTTAATGGTGGAGGGTCGGCCACTGACATGGGCAAGGGCAATCTTTTGCAGTCACATCCACCCAGTCCTGAAGAGTAGCTGGGCTCAGGAACAGGGCATGCGGGCAAATCATATTTTAGCAAGGTAGCAAGGTGGAAGATTGCAGGGATGGAAGGCTGCTGTGGCAGGTCATCACCGAGGCAGTGGGTGTCCAGTGGCAGGGCCATGGGGGGATGATTGGTCCTGAGGTCAAGATGAGCTCACGCAGTTGTTGCAGGGTGTCGAGGATATGTTCATGAACAAGCATCTAACACTACACTAGCGGTCACTTTGCTCTGCGTGTTCCTGCGGAGTGTTCCTTTTTGCCCCTTGGTTAAATGTCTGGGAGCGGACAATTTCACTCAGTCCATTGTCAAGGCCAGATCTTATGGGGCTTAGATCAGACGAGCATACGTAGTTGAGATAGAATCATGAGGTTCCGAGAGATTGTGGGATTCGTTCAGATTGAAATCGTATGAAGATCAATACGTGTCCCTGTCAACGTCAGTGTCAATGTCACTGTCAAAGGCGATTTTCAGTGATCATTGGCAATGATGATTGTCAATGATCAGTGTGATTGTTTCATGGTTCATGCCTTCAATTGTGGCAGTGGACTTTGGAAGCTTCAAAAGGGGTTGGGCGCTAGCTGTTGATGTTGATAGTTTCAAAATCATTTTGGCGTCCCTTGATAACCCAGATTGAAGCTGACATTGACACAGACCACATGGATGGGGTTTAGGTCCGAGGGGGTTTTTATCATGAGCTATAGCCTAAGTGGTTTTTATCATGGGGTAAAGATCCTGATATAGGCAAATTGTGTTTCAGAACCCTCGAACCGAACTTTGTTCTGTTGAGCGTGTATTCGGGGGCATCATTGCAGCACATTGGTATGTCAGGGGTTTATGCGCCCGCATCTTGCTGCAATTGGGGCGCCCTTGGGTGAAGTTGCGTCTCCTTTGGCCAAGCTTGGGCGCATGGCTGGTGGATAAGTTGGGTTGCAAAACCCTCAACAAGACATGTTTTTGTTGAGGGTTTCTTTCAGTGGTGCTAGTGAGGTAAGGTGGAATGTCATTGCGATCAGGAACACTCATTTTGGTGCAATGGGGGGGTCCAATAGAGTGAAGTTCGGTCTCATATGGCGGAGCTTGGGCAGATGGGTCACGGATAAGTTGGCATTCCTTCAACAAAACATTTTTCAGTTGAGGGTTTTCTCAGGAGCCTTAGTGAGGCAAGTTGGAATGTTCATTGGGCCGGCGAGCCCCCATTGCATGTCAACACCGGTAATTTCTGTGTTCGGGAAGGTAAAGCCCTTCTTGGCGCATGCCGAGCTCGCGCAGCGGGTGGACGATTACAGCCTGGTGAAGTTTTTGAGCTGATAGGCGTGGGTCGAGAAATTGCGCAATCACAGTATGTGTGGGAGAGTGTCGCAAGGTCATGCAGAAACATTTCACTGTATTGTTGGTTCAATGGGCTGATTGTTTGGGTTTGGAACGCAGTCTCGCTGATGCAACCGTTCGAGGACAATATCGACTTTTGCTTGGCACCCGGCGTGCCGTGGTGCTGCCACGGATAATGAAGACCGGGAGGGGCAATGTCGCTGGCAAGCATGGGTTTGGGCTTTGTGACACAGAACGTGTGTTTAGGCATAGCAAGCGCTTGGGCATGGCACTTGTTGGTACGGGTTGGCCATGGAATTGGGTTGGGCAACGCAAGCGCGTGGGCATGGCATGGGTGGGCATGGCTTTCGCAGGCCGCGGTCTGAAAAACAATTCTTCCTAGGGCCATGGCCGTGGCCGTCCTCGCGCACGCGGCCATGGCATTAGGCATAGCAAGCGCTTAAGCATAGCACTTGTTGGTACGTGTTGGCCGGCCTTCTTCCCGCATGCGGCCATTGCATTAGTCATAGCAAGCGCTTGGGCATGGCATTTGTTGGCCATGGCATTGCCGTGGCCCTGTGGGGGAGCGTTTGAGGCCGGGAACATGGCCCTGGCCCTGTGGGGGAGCGTTTGAGGGCGGCCAACCGGCAAGATTGAACGCTCTGAAAAACAATTCCTGAGCCCATGGCCGTGGCCGTCCTCGCGCATGCGGCCATGGCATTAGGCAGAGCAAGCGCTTGGGCATGGCACTTGTTGGTACGTGTTGGCCATGGAATTGGGTTGGGCAAGGCAAGCGCGTGGGCATGGCATGGGTGGACATGGCTTTCGCAGGCCGCGGTCCACACCTTCGGTGGTCCCAGGCGCCGCCCCTGCCTTGGCTACGGCAGGGGTCGGCGGATTGTTGGTCATTTTGTCCTACTATTGATGATTGATATTGACCCATAGCCAAATAGTGATACCCCCAAATCAAAAGTGCAACTCACTCTATCAAGTCTGGGCCCCTGAGGCCTTTGCCAACCCTGTCCCTGCAGACCTCAAGGTGCACGCTGCGTTGCGAAGCAAAAGGGTGACCCGGTATGGCGAAGCAAAAGTCGCAGTATATAGATGGTGCTGGTATAATTCATGATATTTTGTCAAAATACTGCCGATGTATCAACATATCATGACAAAACACTGCTGATGTATCAACATATCATGCCAGAATACTATTCATAATAGAAACTGCGTGGTGATTGATGTAGGTTGCTTTGCTCGTAGTGGTATGCACAGGTTCTCGCGAGGTTGGTCAGGGGATTTTGCTCCCTATGACCCACATCCATCCTGGTTTTCTACCATGGTTATATCCCAGATACACGGCCGGCTGCGCATCCGAGCATTTGATCCAACACTTGTTTGGTTTTTGAGATGCTGGTCTGGTAATAACAGGTAAACAGTTATAAAGCGTGTGTTTACCATCTTGTATACTTACCGAGCATTTGATCCAACACCTGTTTGGTTATTGTTCCATTGGAAAAATCATCCGAGTTGGTCGGATCCACATTTCTAAGCCCGGAAGGCCCCACGACCTCGATGGGGCATGGTTTCCAATCGACCGGGCAGGTCGAGGTTTTTTTCGGTACTGGATCATCATTGCACGACTCTGATCTTCATTACCCGTCGCAATGCGCAGTTGTGTACAGTACAAGATGTGCAAGAGTTCAGAAGTATTACTATTGAAACATGATTCTCATGACCCAAGTGGTTTATCAGATGATAATCATATCTCAGAAGTATTACTAAAACATGAGTAGCTCTGAGATGCTTTCTGGTTCGGTAGCCACTGAGGGGCGCGTTTCAGGACAGCATGAAGCAAGCGAGAACCTTGGAGGCGCGAAGCTCCGCCGCGAAGCTACCGCAGCAAGTGATGGTCGACCAGGGATGGACCCGGACCAAGCCAAGCTCAACCAACTTGGTGGTTTCAAGCCAGTTTGGTGGACCCCCAGTCATCATCCAGCTTATGAAGCATCTATAGGAATCATCTAGAGGAAGAGAATGTAATAGACCAAGCAGTTTTGGGGGTCCCCTATGGCTTGGGAAAGCACCAACATCAACCAAACGACTAGTTGTAATGTCTTCAACTAAACAACTAGTGAGTATGTAAAGAACTGGTGAGTAACCAACTATATAGTGACAACTGGTAAGCAACTAGTTCAGGTACAACAATCAGATTGAACAACTAGTGTGTGTATGAACCAACACCAACTGACTAGTTGTAATGTTTTCAATCATCAAAGGTGGCCGCAGCAGGAGCTATCTTCCACTGGTGATGAGATTGGTATAAGCAGAGCCAAAATTGGTGAAAAGACTTTGCATATGAAACGACTGGTGGGGGCCAACTAAGTGTGGTTTACGAAGTAGTAAGTCTCTCACCACCTAATTTTTTTCCTTTCAGGTGCCATGCTACCTTTCGTCATCAACCCCTGGCCTCAAGTTAAAGATTCATCAACCATTCACTAACCATTCACTGGCCATTCAAAAACAATTCATGGACTAGCGAAACCATTTATTCATAACGATTCGCTAACAGTGCATCCGCAATTCATTCTCATGAATTCAATTTAGTGGGTTGCTAGGTGGCCATCAACCACCATCTAGTCTATGGCTAATCTAGCAATTACCACTAATTGTTATCTATGAATGTTCAATCTAAATTGAATTCAAGGTATCAACCGCCATGTACCGCAACTATATTTTTTTAAAGCATTCCACAGCTATCATTTCATTGTAGGTTTTTATCCATGAGATGCGGTTGCTATGCCACTGGATCAACCATCGACTCTCAGCACCATTCCACCGCTATCATTCAATTTGGGGGCAACTTGTATTCTTGGTGTCTATTCCCTAGTATTAACCACTATAGTCCCGTGTGCAACCAAAACTTACCATTGTAATCCTATATCTCAAAGTAGGGGTACCCCTAGTTATCATACAATATTCATCATTTATAGCTATAAACGATCCATAACTTGGGGATTCTCAATTTTAAGAAACGCCATCGGTTGGAAAAAAAAACATCACAAACCATCAATTAAGCATGGGCATGGCTATTAACCATCAATATCAACCGTTTATAGTAACAAACCATCCATACTTTTAGTAATAAATCATCCATTTCTAGCAACAAACCGACCATTTCCAGCAACAAACCAACGATTTCTAGTCCATAAACCATCCATTTCTAGCAACAAACCATCCATTTCTAGCAGCAAACCAACCATTTCTTGCAACAAACCAACCATTTCAAGCAACAAACCGACAATTTCTAGCAGCAAACCAACCATTTCTAGTCCCTTAACCATCCATTTCTAGCAACAGACCAACCATTTCAAGCAACAAACCGACAATTTCTAGCAGCAAACCAACCATTTCTAGTCCCTTAACCATCCATTTCTAGCAACAGACCAACCATTTCAAGCAACAAACTGACAATATCTAGCAACAAACCGACAATTTCTAGCAGCAAACCAACCATTTCTAGTCCCTTAACCATCCATTTCTAGCAACAGACCAACCATTTCAAGCAACAAACTGACAATATCTAGCAACAAACCGACAATTTCTAGCAGCAAACCAACCATTTCTAGTCCCTTAACCATCCATTTCTAGCAACAGACCAACCATTTCAAGCAACAAACTGACAATTTCTAGCAACAAACCGACCATTTCTTGCAACAAACCAGCCATTTCTAGTCCCTAAGTTTTACTGCCTTTCGGCACTTAGGCGACTTGGAGTAGTCATTTTTTTAAACTTGGAACTCTGCTAAGGAGTTTAGATGATAGATTCTCTTCTCATTCTAGCTGGTGTCTTGCTAGAGCGAAGGTCCTAGCAGTGCAGGATGTTGGCAGCAGCGTCAAGTGTTAGACATCTGACAATCACATATCAGTTGCCTAAGCAGGCGCTAATTGTTTTTGGAAGCAAGTGTTAGATGTCCTTGCTATTCGAGTTGTTGACGCGTGGGAGAAAAGGTTTTCGTTGCTAAGGCATTGCCAACGCAATCAAATGTTAGATGCCTTTGGCATTCCAATGACATTCTAAATGCAGAAAAAGTAATGGCCCTTGTGATGAGCTGTGTCAGCGCTGTGTTGATCAGAGATGTTAAAGGCGATTTGAGAAGCGACGAATCTAAGTAGCCAAGCTCAAATTCCTTTGGGGCAGGATGTGTCATGGGAACGTTTGATCGCTTGCTAGCGGTCAAGCTGGGCTGATGAGTATTTCTGTTTATGCGCCGAATGTGTTTTCCCACCGTACAAACGATTTTTGATCTCGACTCGTTACTTGTCGTTATGCCGCACGTTGAGGTCAAAGTCGTTGGATGATATGTTTTACGTTTATGCTGGTTTCTCTGCATTTGTCCACCTATGTTGTTGGCGGGGCCCGGCGCCTAAGGGACTGGTTGCGACGCGTGTCTTTCCCACTGCATTTTTGAACTGCCGTTTTTTGTCGTAGACAAAGTATAGTTGCTTGACATAGTGCGTGGTCATTCACGGCTATCTTGCTTGCACGCCATCATGTTTTTGTTCGTTCTTTTCTTCTTTCTTTTGCTCGTGGTGTTGGGGACCGCCGCAGTCGCCTGCTTCCCTTCCCCGTGCGACCCTCGCGTACGCGAGAGCGGTGGTTGGGGAGGGGAAATCACGCTTCTCTGGGGTGGTACGTGGGTTCGTTAATATCGGGGTAGGTGCTCTTTGGATGTGACAGGCGAGCCTTGGTGGAAATTGTTCCGCCGAGGATCCTATGCCCTGCTGGTGCATTATTTTGCGCTGTGGGGCATTCCTTTGCCTGTGTGGCCAAAGGTTTTTTTCCATTTGGTTATGGCTTGCCCCTCTTCTCTTTGCTGTTCTTGTTGCAGGATGTCATCTACACCCAGGGATGCTTGATGATTGAGTGTGTGGTTGGATGGGGTTGGTGGGTGTTGCCGGTTATCAACACCTACCGTGCCCACCACATCACAATTGGTCGCACGCGGGATAGCGAGGTGGCCGCGGAGGTTTGGTGTTTTGCATCCGCGCGCGCGTGCATATGTGTGCCCTATGTAGGCTGATTGTGTTTTGGCAGGTGATGGAAGGATTGTCCGCCCTCACGTGGCCGCGGCTGATTTTGCGGCGGGGCCCGGCCAAGTGGGCTTTCTTTTGCAAAAGACCGCGCATCTTCTCGAGTCCCTGGACGCGGGGGCTTTTGAGGAGACTGCAGCGGAAATAGAACGTATTGTGGGTTCGGCGGGTATGGCCGTGGAGCCATCGGTTCGCGGTTGGCACCTGTCGCTTTAGTAACACCGGGCGCTGCGATTGGGCATTGGATGCGGGAATGTTTGCCGTTCAAGTTTACGCGGATCTGCTGAGATGTTTACGCGTCAGACGCCCTTGATGGTCTAGCTACTGTCGTTGCGTTTGACGGCTGAGAGTGTTGTTAACATGATCGGGCGGTCGCTGTCTTTGACATCAGGTGTTTGATGTCGTTGGCAGCATACCAGTTGCAGTTACCCCCCAGCCATGATTTTCATCGGCAAGGCGTTGTTCGCGCAATCAAGAATTAGATGCGGTGGAAATTCTGGTTACAAGTTCTGGTTGCTGGGTTCTCGCTAAGGTGATAAGCTGCCGGACGCCCTTGGCGTTCTAGTTCTTGTCGCGGCTAGATAAGAAGTTTTGAGGGTTGAGAGCGCTGTCAAAACAAGCCGCGTGTTAGAGCTGATGATCATCTCTTCTGCGGCTGTCATTACGTGGTTTTTGTTACTAGGATGAGCCAGTGCTGGGCGTGATGAACTTGGGGGCTGCAGCCATGTTGAGATGAAAGGCAAGTGTTCAGGAAAGTTGGAGGTTGGGGGGAGGCTCATCAAAGTAAGCCGTCTGCGGAGATGCGGTGGGAAGTTATCAAAATGTTGTTAACTTCAGAGACAAGTGACAAGGTTAGGGTTCATGAAGAGATCCTAAAAAATCAGCAGGCGCTGCCGTTTTTAAGGCAGGTGCCCACGCAGTTAAGGCAGGTGCCCACGTCGAAGCTGCAGGTGCCCATGCAGCAAGTGCCCCAGGGCGCATGCTCGAGAAAATAAACAATTTCCAGGAGAGCCGCGCCTGAGGCGTTTCGCGCGTGTTTTGACGCATTTTGCCAAACTTTGAGAAAAATGGAGGCCCACATCCAGATTCTTGGGACGGAGTTCCAGCCCACATTTTGGGGAAATAGCATTTCAAGAGATTCCAAATGCCGGGGCTGGCCTGCAGCTTGCTTCCAATGTTGGTGGAAAATCGCGTTTCAATCGGTGCCGGGCTGTTGGCGAATTCGCAAGCCTCCTGCTAATTGGCGATTTCTCAGACCCGGCAAGTCAGAGTGGAAGTTGCGCTTCAGAAGCAAAATTCTAATGTGAGCAAATGCTCAGGAAAGTTGGAGGTTGGGGGGACTTTCGTCAAAGTAAGTAAGCCGTCTGCGGAGATGCGGGGGGAATGTATCAAAATGTTAAGTTCAGAGACAAGGTTAGGGTTCATGAAGAGAGGCTGAAAGTCAACACGCGCTGCCCGTTTTTAAGGCAGGTGCCCACGCAGTTAAGGCAGGTGCCCACGTCGAACAGTTGCCCCAGGGCGCAGGCTCGAGAAAACAAACAATGTCCAGGAGAGCCTCCATTTTCCTTCCGCTGCAAGCCATTTGTTCTTGCCAAGGTTGGAAACTGTATTGAACATGGCCCGCAACATACCGATCGCCAGGGATGTCCCGTCCGACGAAGAGCAGCGGCGATGGTTGCGGGCAACAGCTGCCAAAGATTTGCGCCGGAGTCTTCGAAACCTCACGTTGTAATTTTTCATTTTTTGCGGATTGCCGTTCAGGAATCAAAGGCGGCCCTGGCTTTAGCAAGGAAGATTATCCGAGAGCTTCTTTCCCGGAGTATAGAAGAACCACGCGCCGAGGAAGCAAGGCCCCGTCCCAGCTTGGCCCCGCATTTGCGCCCTGCGGGAAGTGATGCGGCGCGTTTTGCGCGGTTGTCTTTTTCCACGTTGGATCAAATTTAGCGGGCTTGCGTCGCTCGCAGGGGAGTTGAGAGTACATTGTCCAAGATATTCTCATGGTGTGTACATTTATATATTCAAAAATTTTCTAGATACTAAAAGTTTGCCTCTGCAGACTTCGGTATGTGGTTATTAAGGCAGGCCAGCCACGCAAGGCCCAAGGTGCTTTGCAGTGCTCGCCGCACCCAGTTGCAGCAACGTTTACGTGCCAAGTCAAGGCGGCTACCCGATGTTGGCTGAAGAAGGGAACCGCCTGAAGCGTCTCCCGGAGGAAATTCCTCCGGAGCTCATGGAACAGTGCCTCAGCCGCACCTAGCTTATTAGTGCTTATATGTCCACAAACTTTCATGCTCAGCTTATGACAGGTGGGCATGGCGACTACCGTGGGGTGGAGTGGCCCTCAGAGCCGCGTCTTCTTCAGAGCCTTCCTTGACTGCTCATGTGCTTCCTCATGAGGTGAAGATCGAGAAGAACGATTTTTTTTGTGGAAGCGACCTCCAAATGGATACCACGGTGGATTTTGAAACGGGGGAGCGGGCGCTGCAGAAGTGCGAGTCGCGGGCCTCAGACATGAGCCGAACAGCATGACATTTATTGTTCGCTGAGTTCCCAAGGCTCGGCTCCTACCGGCTCAAGGAGAACGACGTGTACGTCATCACTGAGAAGAAATATTACGTGTTGTTCTCTTCATAAATTGCTTTTCTTTTGATATATTACAGGCTAAGCATTAATATTACAGGAATATTTTTTGAAACACGTGGGGAAAACATTTGTAAGTAAAAGATATGGTGTTGACAACACTGTTGCAGAACACTTTTACATTGGATACAATATAGTCCGATAGGCGCAAAATATGACTTTGATTTTTTGAAAATAACTTTATTCCAGTGGATGATAGTTGCGTTACCCAAAATAATCGACATCTATATTTTGGAGTATCATTTTTTCTGGCAGGAATACTACATACCAATTGCGCACGGCCTTGTAGATTTCACAAGCGCGATAATCAGATTTTACAATTGAAGTTTTGTTGCAGCAATGAAAGGCAATTGTTTTCAATCATATATAGCATATCTTTTGAAATATGCATTGTACATTATTTGCACATTGCGTGTTTTACAAGCACGCTTTTTTGAACCATGTTCTATTAAAGGCAGCGGCGATTAAATTATGTGTCCTTTGCAGTACATGTTTGCCAAGATTGTGGTGGCGACATGCTGCAGGTTACATTAGAATATCCTTTCTCTTGGCTTTGCAAAGGACAAACAACAACAAGTAATATATTACATTCGAGACAGGTAGATATATATTTTCAAAAAACTTGCAGGTCTTTAAATATTTCACAAAATATTTGTAATTCTCAATTCTAAAAATATATTGCCAAACCTGATGAATATTGAATTACTACACATTGTGATTCAGAACAAATACCATTTTAAATTCACAAAAGGTTTTCCCACGATTTCAGAACGATATTGCCTCCTTACAAGCAAGCATATTGGTTTAGCAGCATGTGTCAACTGACACTTGGATGAAGGTAGCAAGCTTTGCAACATAGTAGGACTAATCAATTGAATTCCATTGTCGTGACTTCGTGGTACAAGTAATTATGTTTCTATAAATCTTCATATTTCACCTCACTTTAATGATTTTTTGGGGGTTTTGAGGCAAACCTGAAGCAAATCACCAAAAAAGTGTGCCACCACAGTCCCCTGCTCTCTAGAAATAGCCCTTGCTTTTAGCGTCCAATGGTCTTTTTAAAAAATTGCCGATAATGCTATTGACAAAAATATGGTCAATAGTATTTCAAAAATCTTAAAATTTGGATTTTTTTCATTAAATTAGAGATTAAAAAGCAGCCCCTGCTTCTAACATCCAATGCTATTTTCATACATTGCCGCATTTTTTATTACCCCCATATGTAGAAATACTTAACTATCTAGCGGGGTATGATCATAATGATTTTGTACCTTGCCAAATATTTCCCAAAACATACCAGTATCTTGTTAATTTATTTGAAATATCCCAATATAGTTCAATTTTTTTATTCCTATTTCCGACCGAATTAAATGTCTTTCTAAATTTTTGGTACAGTATCTTTAAATGCCTGCTTTTCCTGACAGTCGATTATTTTTTTAGCGCACGGCCGTGCAAATACATGTTTTTTTCGCCGAAAATTCTTAGAAGACTTTTGCTAGTATGGGTTAGCATGGTGCCCAGCAAGCTATCTTAGCATCGCGTTGTTAGAAAATCTGGAGCCGAGTAAGAACATGCAAAAAATGGATGATGTGTTTTTCTTTGTGCAAAGGCTGAAAGTCTCAACAACCAAGCCCGGGCTTGACGAGCCCGCGCCCTGCCTGTTTAGCACCGACGGCAAACCAGCCAAACACGCGCGCAAGAGGGGCGGACTAGGCCAAGAAAGCAGCAAAGATTGCCAGGAAGAAGGCGAAAAGCTCGCCCTTCGCCGCCCTTCCCGGAACATCGTGACGCGCGGTCCAGACCCGCAGAGGCTGAGGAAGTTCTGACCAGTGGAGGTCCACTTCCCACGCGGCGCGTGTGGGACTGGAGGTGACGGGCACGAGAACTGCAACCGACGGCGGGAAAGTCTTGAGGGTTCTTGACAGGGTGAACATACTGACTACTGGGCGCCCCGAAGTCAAGGACCAGCGCCAAAACAAAGGAGCTGAAGAGCCCGAAGGGTTTTACAGCCCACACCAACTGTTTGTAGCAACAAACCAGCTATTATTTCTAGTCACTATTCTAGTCCCATCCCTAACTTGGGGTTCTTTGGTGGTTGATGGCCTCAGCGCCACAGGAGATGCGGAAGATGGGCCTGGCGCCCCCGGTGGGACTGGGACCTGCCAAAGAGGCGCCACGAATGGTGCTGAAATGCTTCGTGGGGCGGGGGTTTTTAATAGGAAAACCATGGGATTTTCTTTGGTTCACTATCATTATTTCGTTCTTTTCATGATGGCTGATGAAAAGTTACTGTTCGGAAATGGTGGATTGAAGGCTGATGGTGGTTAATGTAGGATGATGATGGTGAGCGGTGGGGAAGAAGTAACAAGCAACTTCGCAGATCAACTATCGTTACCCAAAAACCAGCAATAACTATCATTAACAACGATCATGGTGGTTACTTATCAACCACCACCGGCGCCATCATCCCACATGATTCGCACCATCAAAAGTACCTGGGCCAAGCCGACAGCTGCCAGCTTGATAGCCAACAGTTGCCAGCCACCAAGCCGAACCGCTATGAGCAGCCCCCACTTCATTGATAGTCACCATTACCATCATCCCAGTCACCAACAGGACTAATGAAACTACTATTGTTTGATAAGGATTCATGTTAAACATTCTTGGCCCAGCGACATCAAGTGACCAACGCCCACAACCCAGGGATTGAGGGCGAGGCCTCCAGGGTTCATGCCATGGTCACGCGGTGAGCTCGCAATGGCCTGGACGAGGCTCGGGCCATTGGATTCATGGAGAGCTACCTGGTGGCCGAAGCCGAAGATGGCCAATGGGGCCATGTGCACTTCACGGGTCCTGAGGGTTTCGAGGCGCAGTGCTGACAGCTGGTGCAATCACATGGTTCGACCTTGCCAGTGACTCGGGACCCCCCAAGGTACGGTTGGTTTGTTACTAGTAAATGATGAATATTGGATGATTTGGGGGTCGCCCGATTTTGGGAAACAACCATATGGTGCGATTTCTGCTCTTGGTTGAGCTTTAGTGGGATTCCCTTTGGTGGTGGAATACGACTTTTTGGCCCGCGGGAAGGTTTCATTGTCTGTGAATACACCCACCTGCAACCATTATCTGTCATCAGTCATGTCAATTCGATCGCTTCTGCTGTTTGCTAACCCTCAACTTGCTATCACCAATAATTAGCCACCGCACATCATGGACCACAACCATCCCTGATAAGAGCGCTATAGGGAACCACCAGTATTGTCGTTCATTGTTTGCAATGAACAGTATTAACCATCGTTGGTCATTGCAAAGCATCAAGCAGCCTAACCAGCTGATTCACCATCGCAAACCAGCTTACCAACGGTCATAAGCCGCAAGTTATGAGCCATTTTCACCCTTTAACCATCAACTGGCCATGATCAGCTGTCAACGAACCAATATCAACCATCAAGTGGTCCATCAACCGTCTTTAATCACAACTCAGCTTATGATTTCTGGCCACATTCACCAACTAATCCCTGATTTATGCATCATTGTTGGTTATTACCCCATACGAATCATCAATACCCTATACCAACCATATTGAATCATTACATTGCTTTGTTAACCATGAATAACCCATTGATAGCCTATATGGTGGTTTTTCAAAATAGGGGACCCCGCAGAGCATCCTTTATTAATTATTTATAGTAATGAACCTTCCATTGTTGGGGTCCCTCATGGCTTGAGAAACCCCCATATATCAACCACCGTTTGCGGCTGGTAGTATAAACAAACTTGGATGTAACCCATCAATAATAACCACGAATTACACATCGATAACCACCCACTGGCAAGTTAATTCATCAATAGCCCATCAATAACTTGGATATGACAGATCAATCACAGCCACTTACGAACAGCCTATATCAAGCATTCTCGAACCACCCAATGGCCACAACGGGTGGCCATTCCGGCAGGCCACCGCCATCACTTGTGCATGCCTTGCCCTCGTCATGTTGGAAGAACCTGAGGCCGCGTTGTTGAGCTCGGGGCCCTGGGTAGCTCAACGAAGAGCAGTGGTTCAGAAGGGTTTTGAAATCATTTGACTATGGGTCAATATTAATCAACCAATAATAATGGGGGATAACCACCAATAATAAAGGAAAAACAATGGTTAACGATAGGGGAACCAGGGGTACGGGGTTTTGACCCACAGCCATTTAATGGTGATTTGAGATGACTGTTTTAGTTAATGCGGTTTAGTTGATTGTGGTTTTTGAAAAATGTTTCATGTGTTTTAGTTAGCTGTTTTATACTGCTCAATGGTGTTTAAGAATCGTGAGCAATAAATAGCTGTCGGTAATATGTTCAATAATGTTTCGTGAAGAGCTACGGTTGCTAATGGCTATGGTTGCTAAGCCCAAGATTAGCAGTTCTGTAATATGTTTTGTCAATGGCAATGGTTCACAGCCATTTCAAAGTAACAGAATTAGCAGTGGTCTTAACAGCTTTGTTTTGTTGATAGTCACTGGTGAGTCTCGTCACCATCATAGATATTGAAGGCTAGATATCGAGTGATTCTTGCTGATTGCTGGTACTTGTGGACCGCCATCGATCATCCTCGTCATCCTCACCCTGCTCCTCATCATCAACCATCATGAACAACTTGATACCCCATTGTTGATTATGATTCCCCTTTCCTTAACCATTGATGAACTATTAGTTGATCATCGTCATCAAACATTATATACCTTATTGTTGCTTACTATCCCCCTATACTTCACCATTGTATTATATAATCATCACTGACCAAACATCATCATCATCATCCTCACCCTGCTCTCTTGTTTCATGGTGGATATGGGTATTAGATCCATAGCGGTACCTACTCGTAGCCAAGACCCACTGACGTGATCGTATCGTTAGTGTAGATATGGTTGCTACGATAACACTTGTTCTCCATCATGATTCAACCAGTATAGTTAGTGTCGTTCTCCCCCAGATGTCTCACAACAGTAATCATCGTTTTTGATCCTGTTGTCATATTGTTGGTTGCGGTGACATTATCAATTCTGGGAATACATGCTCATGACAGCAGTCCCAAACTGATCGGGAACTCATCAGGAACGCCAGGGGTTCCGATATGGTGGTTTCTCAATCCATAGGAGTGCCCCCAAGAATGGCTGGTCTAGTATTATAAATGGTTCAAAGGATGATTTGGGGGTACCCCTATTTTTAAGCAACCACCAGATACACCTTGGATACTACGCAACATATCTGGTGATTTCTTTGAATTGTGTGTTGGCATCGACAAAGTCTTGTTGATTCCTCGACACCAGATGGTTTTGTTGATAAATGTTGATCTTCTTGTTGGTGTCAAACTATTCTTGGAAACTGTTCGCACTTGGGGACAGAATCTGAAGGCTGCCCCTTAGAATTAGAATCGGTGTGAACTCAACTGGACTGGTCAGATCGTTTCGTATAAATGTTTGTTCATTGCTTGCGTGCATGCCGGAAGTGGGGTCCCAGAGAGTCTTCTCATTTTGCGAACAGTGTTGACTGGGGTTGAAGATGTTAATGTTGGTTTCTGATTAGTATCTACCTGTTGGTTTCATCTATTTTCATTACTTCAGGGGGGGTTACACTAATCAGAAACCAACATTACAAGAAAAGTAATCTTGACCAACCTCTTTTCGACCTCTCCACCTTCCTGTGACTGTGTTGCAATGGTATTGCGGACCACTACTGCTGATGATGGTTCTTTTGCTGCTGGTTCCGCCTATGGTTCTGATGCTGGTTCCGCTGTTGCATACATTGGACATGTTGTTGCATTGGCCTGTCAAAGCATTGACAATCACTCACGAGCAATCCGCCATTAATCCACCAAAAATTGACATCATTGAACCATTGTTGCTGCTGATTGTGGCTTTGCTGCTACTGCTGCTTGTGGAACACTGTTCAACCGTGGATCGACCATCAACCATCATTAGCCAGCAGTCAAACATGAACAAATCTATCAATCGACTATGAACCCACCACCAATTAACTATCAAAACATTAGTTCAGCATCAATGAACAGCCAACAATTGAGTATCCATCAGAGACCATCGGTCAAACATAAACCATTCTTGAACCAGAAATCAATCAGAAAATAGTAACCAGGAACTAACCATCCTTATCCACAAACAATGGTTCATCATTCATCAATGAACCACCAATTAACCATCATTATCCATCAAAATCCTCTAAGAATACAATCAATCATCAGTAGCTGTTGGATAATCTAACATGATTATTTATACACAACCAAACATCAATAGTAACTAACCATCATTATCCATCAACTTTCCTCCAAGGATTTCATGGGTGTTTCTCAAAATAGTGGGACCCCCAAATCATCCTTCATTAACTATTAGTAGTACTAAACCAACCATAACTTTGGGGTCCCCAAACTGGCTTGAGAAACCATGCCATGCCCGTCACATTGCTTGGTTGCTGCCAGCATCTGTGCGTGGAGGCGCTGTCGAGTAGTGCCTGTGGCGTTCTGACTCCGGCCGTGGCCATGCACGGCAGCAGCTTCCTGGAACGAGTGAAGGACCCGGGCCCTGGCGATTGGGGGATTCATGGGAAATGATCATGGATCAACAGGCAAACATCACCAAGATTGCTGAATGATAGAGGATTAATGGGGCCATTGGTTAATGATAGGGATGAAAAAAGGGATTGAGCTGAAGCCATTGAGGAATAGAATGGTTAATCATAGGGGATTAAAAGGGAATAATCACCACCGATAATGGTTAATTAAACTACTATGTTGCGGTGGTTTCTCAAGTCATGGGTCTCCCCAGTTCTCATCCAGTTTATTCACCATTTATAGCAACAGACCAACCATTTTTTGGGGGAGCCCTATTTTCAGAAATCCCCATTGGTAATAGGGCTGCCCACAATTAACCAATTATAGCAACAATTTAACAATGGTTAATAATAACAAACTATTTATAGCAACAAAACAACCATTTTGAAGCATGGTTGACTATGGTATTTCTGGTGGATCCAGCCAACAAGCAGAACTGCTTCTTGGCTGACCAAGATTTTTCGTGTGGGGTTGAGACCACCAAGCAGATAGTGTGGCGAAAGGGATGGTTTAATGATGATCAATGAGGGTTGATGGCTAGTTAAGCACTTTCTGTGTTTTGGGATTGGCTTGATTTACGACTAGAACTCGTTGTAGGGTGGTAGATCTTGCCACTAACCGTTTTCAATGATTGTGGTTTATGAATCTAACATGGTTTTCAATTTGTCTAATAGTGGTTGATAATAGTGATTATGTTACCGACTTGCCACTTAGTAATGGTTAATTGATACTTATACAATGGTTTGGTGGTGGGAATGTTACAAGGGACCGGGGCCCCCAGCTGTTTTCGACTTGTTGCTTAAAAAGCTATTTAAGTCGGTACACGCAGCACAGACAGCCGTGGGCTTTTGGCATTTTTGTTTTTGTTTGAGGCAACCTAGCTTATGAGATTTCATGAGATCTTATAGGGGTATTTGCCACGGGTTGATTGAACACCCATTGACGACTAACCATTAACATTGATTAATCACTATTAAGCACATTAGTCATCACTCACCATTCTTAACCACTATGATGTTTTTAATCATTGATCCATATGTTGACCGTTATTAGTAATTAGCTACTTTGACCACATTGACCATGCGTAACTGCTATTGACCGCTCTGATTTTGACTGTCAACCATATAATAAACTCAACCATTATTAACTACTCACTATTCATCACCTGAATCATTTTGACCACCCCGAACAGGAATGATTTTGATTATTGATCATTAAGTAGTAGTGGTGTTTCTCAAGTCATAGGGGGCCCCCCAAATCATCCTTTATATCTACCCATACTTACTACTTATAGAACTTATAGTCATAAACCAACCATTTTTAGGTTCTCATTTTTTGAGAAGCCAGCAATTCTTTATATAGTGGTTAGCAATTGTTATTGACCATATTATACTGCCAAATCATCCGATATAAACTATAGTTAAAAATACCATCTAACACGAACCAGTGGTGACCAATATCAGTCACATCGACTGGTTGGTGGTTTTAAACATGTTCAATTTTCCCAATTTTCCTAGTACTTATCACCGAATGCTTGGTTGACTTATATTTTTTCATGACGAGGTGCTTCAACCACGAATCAGTACTGTAGTAATGATCATTATTGGAGCATTATGAACCACTCTGACCATTATAACCACTATAACCATTATTCATCGCTATAACAACTGAACGAACCATCATTCACCACTGTACGAACCATCATTACTATACTAACCATCATTAACCACTACTCCATCATTAACCATTACCACTATACTAAACCCACCAACGGTGCCTCACAAAAATCCCCCGCCCACGACTTCCCCACGGGTCGCTGGACCTTCGAAGGCGCACGGCTTTGCGAAGTCGGGGCCCAAGCTCCACTTCGAGGCACGGGACGAAAGACCGGGACCGAAACGGGACCGGGGGTTCGCCGCGGGGGACCGTAACAGGACCGTAGGTTCGACCAGAATCAACGGGTGTTGGTTGTGGTGGGCTGAGGTTGATGAGGTTGATGAGAAGTAATTACTTGACAGCCGGGGAACGTTGTCGGGATGATCATTACTTGTTGCCTGTTGACCAAAATTTGTCATGTTTGGGGGTTGAAAACGAGATGATTGGCACGGTTGATTATTGGGTTGCGATCCCCAAATGACACTGGCTGGTGTAAAGTTACTCCGTGAGACTTCTCCGGAAATTCAAAGTTTTGTGTGGTAAGAATCAGAATGTTCAAGTACCTCCAAGCAAGAGTTTTCCTGCCTATGTTTGACTGCCAAGAAGAAGAAGAAGAAGAAGAAGAAGAAGAAGAAGGTGACAGGTTCATAAAAGTTCGGACTATCAGGCACTTATATTTATACACACATATAACTTAATATCATCTAATCACATTTATAGACGTGTAAAAACCGGTGAGCCTGGAAACATGTTGGAAACCATTGGATGCTGGCTGATCGTATCGAGCGCAGGTGCGAGAAGGCAAGCCAAGTGAAGAAGAGGTCCGTTTCGCCCAGGAACTCTACGACGATGGGTCGTAAAACCGGGCCATGTCAGTGCAATGAGGGTAGGGTGGTGCGCCAAGCAAGATGGTGGTTTCTTAGATAGGGGTACCCTCAAATCATCCAATAATTATTCATCTATATAGTAACAAACCAACCATTTTTGGGGGTTCCCCATTTTGAGAAACACCCAGATCAAGCAAAGCCAAAGTTCGGATCATAATGGCACGCACGCGAGAAAGGAGTGACACCCTTGATACGTCGCGACCATGTGGTGTTTTCCAATTTTGACTTCCAAATTTGTTTCTCGCCACAGAGGCGTGCACTTGTGGCAAATGAACCATGATCGACCATTATAGATCACTCTTCACCTGTTATCAAATGTTATCAACCATTATAAATCACCATTATTGATCAATCATTATAAATCATTCATAATCATTATGAGACGGTCAGGTCTTTTATGATTTTCACTTGCAAATGTGCTTCTTGCCTCAGCAGCCTGCAATTTCACAACAGACCTCAGCACCCCCCGACTTTACCCAGCCTACTTCTCGACCGTCCCGGAGCACAAAACTGATGAAACACACACTGCATCACGCGGTTCCTATCAGTCACACACACGCACATCTCGACTGACTACCTGCTTCCTGCAGCTTTCCATACGGCGAACGTTTGGCTTCCAAACTTCCTTTGATTAGACGTTTCCAGTTGTAACTTGTCGTATACCGCTTGGCTTCCCAGCAACTACACACATTCACCGGGGGACCCAATCTATGAATCCCTGTTGATGTCAACCCAGGTTCACCATGACTAAGCACTGGCCATTTTTAACGACCGAGTAACCATTAATGGACCATCAACTTACTACAAATGACCATATACCATATGAACAACTATCAATTCTGGCTGGTGGTGAGCAAGCTAAGGCGCCAAAAATATCCCTCTGGCCCTTGAAAGGGGGAGCCAGTTGGAGCTACCAGGAGTGGCCTAACCAAATGGTAGAACTGACGAGAAATTATTGTCAAGGAGCCATGAGCAAGACCAAAAACACATTAACCAACCACCCACTACAGTACCCGTGAACTACCCATAGTCTAACCAGCAATTAGCCAAAAAATTCACTGTCCACGCCATCAACTGACCATTAATTGATCATCAATCAACTATCAAAGCTCATCAAATGACCATCCACTTCACCGTTCAGACAATCCTTCATTAATCATTTTCCATCAAACAACCGTTCAATCAATCATCAACCAATCTTCAACTAACTATTCAACTGACTAAAGATTAGCCATTCAAATAACCATCCAATGAACCACTGAACTCTCCAGGTCATCCTTGCCCTTACGGCGGCTGGGAAGAAACGGCAGAAGGGCCAGCAGTTGTTGGACGCGGGTCTTCAGGCGGTTGAAGGAAGTTGGGTGCGGCTTCGCCGCGTTGCGTGAATGGTGAATGAAGGGTTGATCGATGATAGGCTGATGGTTCAGTGGTTTTTATTTGGAGGTTAACTTCACTGGCTGGTTTCTTGATTGGATGATAGGCTGATGGTTCGGTTGTTCTTACTTGAATGTTTGATTCAACGGTAATTTGATTGTTATTTGAACATTTAGTTTAATGGTGATTTGATTGTTATTTGAACATTTAGTTTAATGGTGATTTGATTGTCATTTGATGGCTCATTGACTGTTTATTTGATGGTCATTTGATGGCTAGTTGAATGGTCATTTGATGGGTAAGCAAATAGTTATTTCATGGCTACTTTTCATCATTTTATTTGATTGAGTCATGGTGATTTATTTTGATGTTGACCAAATGCTGAAGTTCGTATCTTTGCAGGCTCCTTCATACTTCCAAAAGCCAGTCAGATTGCGAATCGACCGGCTGGCACCGGGACTCCGCCCTTCCCCAACAAGTCACCAGCGCCGCGCCCTGGGATGCCCTGGGATGAAGGTGATGAGGAGATTTTGGGCCCAAAAAATGTGGTTCAAAAAGTTGGGAGTTTCTTTATTGACTTTCAGGGGGCTGCTGGAACCAAAGCAAGCACTTCTGTTCTGAAACAGTCTCGTGGCTTCCACGTGAAGGCCATGAAATATTTTGCAGGGCATTCCCTGCAAAATGTCTAGTGACTAATGTAGGTTTCTGATCAGTTTAACCCCCCGTAAAGTAATGAAAATAGATGAAACCAACAGGTAGATACTAATCAGAAACCAACATTATGTGCAAAATGGCAAATCCGAACTTACAGTTCAAATCTTCCGTTTCTAGGACACGGCATAGAGAAACATTCCACAGCTTCCACGATAGTCTCTGTGGGAGTGGTGTGTTTAGTGATGCTGAATCATGGTCGATGATGGTCAATGATGGCTACTGGTGGTCAATGATGGTAGATGATAGCGAATGATTATTGACGGATGACGGATACTTTGAGGTTGATTGCAATGATAGTTTATAATCATGGTTGCACTCAGGGTTGATGATGATGAAGGTTGATGATGGTCTTAATGATTGTTGATCCTTGTTGGCGATAGTCCTTTTGCGGAATAGCAAGAAACACCAATATAGATCACACTGATTAATGACGGGTAAGATTGTGAATGATTGGTGCTAAAAAAGTTTTTGATTTCCAATTATTGGTTTGGTGACGAGGAGTTTCATGGTTACTGATGTCTAAAAATGATTGACAAGTGGTACAACATGGTAATGTCATGTTTGCTTACCAGATTTAGAGGTGGCTAGCAATGGCATAGAATTGCTCACTCCAGCATTGTAACCTGTTCACAACCTTGTGCAGCGGCATTTGGAAGCTTGCTGATGTGTATATAGTCATCCAGGATTCACTCTCAACGGCGATTGAATTTCTACACCAAAGTGTTTCAGGAGACACCTGTGTTTTTTGTCCTTGTGATGAATGAAGATAGTGAACAAAAATGACAGACTATCAAGTCTGAGTAGTGTTTGGCCTTTCTTCAAGCTGACAAGTGGTCCTTCTCGGCTACATTCCCAAATGTGGCTCTGGCTGTCTCTGGCTCTGTTGAAGCAGCACCGTGATCCAAAGTGATGTAGGGGCTTAGACCTCTCCCGTTTCGTCCATGACGGTTTGGTAGTTTGGTCTACATGGTTATAAGTTGTTTTACGGTGTATCACGTGTTTATTCCTGTGCATTCTTTGCACACAATATGTATGTCACATCATGCATTTTTGGGGCCTGCATCTCTATTTGACTGGCCATTCCCACTTCTACAGGATCCAAAAGGCACAACGTGATTCAAGGCCTCCTGTCGCATTCTACTCTCATTGGTTCAACTAGAGTTGACATATGATCATATGATGTTTTTTTGCTGCTCGTCTTGAAGAGTTGAATGCTGAATGCCCTGACCAGGCCTGGGATATTCCATCGCTGCTGAAGTAAAAAAATGTGCCAAGAGGAGCTGGTGGTTTACTCAAGATTCTTTCTCCGCACCAGGAGTGGTTTGTTGAGGTAGGAAATGCAACTAAACTGAAGAGAGGTGTCGCTGTTCTGTAGTGCATTTAAGTCGAAGAGTCAACAAGACGTAAAAACATGTAAATGATCATGCTCGCAAATCTTGATTTTATCAACATCATGATGATGCTGATGGTTTGTGAATGGTTAACTGCAGTGGATAGTGAATGGTTCACTGCAGTGGATAATAACCACGTATAACCAACAGTAGGACTGCATTATATATATTGGATGATGTTGATTATTGTTAATTATCATGAAACGAACTTTATGGGACTGGACATGTTCGCACTGCCTGGTGCGCAACTGTGGCTGTTGGACGCTTTTCAGGCTGCCAAAGGAGTGGCTACCAGTTCGAAAACAACATAAGGCATGTCAAAGAGAATCATGTTGTGGAGCTGTTAAGCAGTTTTTTTTCCGAGCTGAATGGAAGGGACATCTGCGCATTGATAGGTACGCACCCAACAACTATGCAATCACAAAAACGATAGATGCAGGAGTTCATGTCCATGCATGTCGTGTCAGCGAACAACTCTTATGCTTCAGTAGCAATCTTTGCAGCGAACTTCGACAAAACAGCTTCTGTCCACACCATTTTTCTGACACAAATCAGCTGACCACAACCTTCAAAGTGAATTTACGGAGACAACTGGCCTTGCGATGAGACCATGACCATCCATGACCTCCCATTTTCACATTGGCTCTTCCATCATGTTGTGGACTCGACGGCAACACGTGGTGCCAGCGGAATGGGGAAGATGGGCCTTTCGTGGTGCACGAAAATGGGATTGTTTGGTAATAGATCCATGCCATTCCATATCAATATCCAATGTTTAAGCGTGAATCTCCAGCTTCATATCGTTCCACTATGTTCCACTATGTGCAACTGGAGGTTGTTAAGTACCGGGGTGAATGAATGGAGACACCCATGAGGTATTTGTGGTGCCACTTCAGATCATTGTCCAGATGGTTCAGTCAAGAGTTTGGGTTACGCACAAATTGTCGTCGAATAGACAGACGTGTTGGTGGTTTGAAACATTTTGTATTTTCCCTATGATTAACAAATGATTGGTTGGTTGACTGATACTTTTCACAGGGGTTGAAACCGAAACCATCAACCAGCAGATCAGAGCTGTTGGCTTCTCAACAGGCAAATCACCGAATCATTGGCTTTACCTCGAGGTATGGGTAGTGTCCTCAGATTTGGCTATAGGTCACTATGAACCAACAATACTGGGGGATGATAACCAACCATTTTATAGGGAGAGCAATGGTTAATGATGGGGAACCAGGGGAACCGGGTTTTGACCCACTGCCATTTTGCTGCTAGTTGATAGCTGTGGTCGTCCCAGTAGCTCGACGATGTGTTTATCATTGCTTTGGGCCTAAGTGGGATTTTTTCATATCTACTTGTATGGTACTGGTAAGCCATGGAGTGTGGAACCCATATCAACTCACTGTATCAGTCATTGCGAGCCATTTTGTAGCATTCTTGACCATTATCAAGAATTCCCCAGTTTCGGCATCTATCAACTTGTCTGAAAGCCATTCCTATCCATGCACTACTACTGGTGATTGAACTGCCAAAATAATCATGCTTAATTAATTCTGATGGATCTTATCACGATACCGAGTTGAATTTATGGCATTTCCCCAGAACCAGTTACTTGGCTGTGCATCTCCACTTAGCAACTGGTTACTAACCATGGTTCTAGGGGTTACATGGTTACAACCTAACTTCTAAGGCATCTCCCCTGTTACCCCGTCGAACCAATTCCCATGTCAGGTCAAGCGGCGTTGGTTGCTTTTGCAGGCGCGGATGTTGGCGGAAGATGTTCGGAACGCGGTCATAGCGGTGTGAAGAATCTTGATTGGTGCCTACCATGACACTGTTAATCGTTAAGCAAATTAATTTTAACAAGTTGGTGAACGATTGGAGTTAGCAGTGGTCAACTAATGTTGGCGAACGGGACGGTTCATTTTGGTTCATATTGGTTCATATAGGTTCATGTTGGCTCATGTTGGTTGATGTAGCAGTAGCCAAATGTTGATTAATGTTGGTTCTGTTGGCTATAGATTCCCTAGTCGTTACGGCTAATCAACATGTGGCTACTAGTAGATTCCTCATTTGGTTACCCCAATGAATGTCTTGCAACGCATTGGATTCCCTATTGGCTACCCCTTGCGTTTGGTAACATCGCTGGCGTTGGCTGGAAATGGTCGGTCTTGATCAGTCGCAGCTTGATGCAGCCAGCGAGCTCTTAGATTACCATCTCTGGTGTCATCAATGGTGTATCGTAACTAAGGTATGGCTATGGGTCAATATTAACCAACTAACTAATGGGGGATAATATCACCAACAATAGGGAAAACACTGGTCAATGATAGGGAACCAGCGGAACAAGCTTTTGACCCATAGCCATATCAATAGGTGGTTAGTACTAATGGTCAATTTCAATAGGTGCAATCAATTCATACTAATGGTGTTTGATTATCTATCAGTATCCTGATCACTTACTGTAGTATCAACGCCTACTGCATTCAAGTATTACTTCATTGATAGTAAAGCGTTGTGAAACGGTGGCTAGTCATGGCTATGTATTGTAAGGATTGTTCTACATACTGGTTTGTAGAAGATATGACGGTCCATGATAAGACTAACAAACATGTTTCCCTAGTCATTTTTGTAGGGAGATATGGTTGTTCACCTACCCGTCTTGCGTGAAACTTGGGACCGATAATGTCAGCCAGATTATAGATGGGGCACACTGTCAAGCTGTATTACTGTCCAACGATACTGATATGCCATGATATGCCGATAGCTCACACGCAGATGGAGCTTTTCAACACTTATTCTACCTTAATTATTCTATCTCCTGCATTGGCAAAGTAATTTGTAATGTTTTGTTCTTTTGATCAAACTATATATCATGTTCTATTATTGTTTTGCCAATGGCTTGGGAGCTCTAATGATAGCACCACAGAAGGATGGAATATGTTTATGATATTCCGAAGCCATGGTTGCTGCTACCCCCGGGGATTACATCCCAGTTGGTTTACTTTTCAAAGATGGTTTGTTGTAACAAGTGGCAACCACTGCCAACAGAGACTGGTTTGACCAATGATGGTCTTGTTGGTTCTTGTTCGGCGCATTGTTGCGCAGATTGTTGGGCACATTGTTGGTCCGGTCATTCTGTTTTTTCACATTATGAAATATAATAATCTCCAACAGCAACATCATAATCTCTAAGATATAGTATTATTCACATAATCTCATATGATCGTATTTGGAGATTCTGCTCTCACAAAAATCATATCTCCAAAATCATGCTTGTTGCAACATCTCTTTCCGCTCTTCGAACGTGGCACGTCGAAGCACCCTATCCCATGGAGCTCTGCGGTGCCAGGTGTGCTTGAGCGTTTGGGTGGTGACCTACCAGGCCTTTTCAGGCGGGGCAGGTGGTGTTCCAGGGCAGCAGTTGATCCAATGGAACATGTTGGATGTGCATGTGAGCTTCGGAACTGCTTCATTTGAGGCTTATGCTGTGCTATTAGCAGTTGCACAGCTGAGATCCAACTAAAAAAACCTAGTAATTGATTATTTACTACCCAAAGTGATGGGGGTTATGACCTACCTAGTACCTGTGTACCAAGCATAGCGGGTATGACCTACCTCAGAAGCTTGTTTTTTACCATGGCTGAGTCGTAAGCCCAGCTGCACCTCCCTGCGTGTCACGCATATCATTGATATCGTGGTTTCTTAAAATTTGGGGACCCCAAGAAATTGTTGGTTTATTGCTATAAGTGGTTGCTGTTGGATGATTTGGAGGTTCCCAATTTGAAGAAAACACCATATATCATTTCGTATCGAACAAGCATCTCGGTGTTCACAGGGTGAAAGGCAGTAGTTCGTCTCCCCGCGGGCACAGTTGTGAAGCCTAAGCTCACTTCAGTATAGCTTGTGACCTTTTGGCCAGTTAATCTATTAATTCTATGGGGATCTATAGGGAAATCTGGGAACCCAGCCATGAATATTCATGGCTGATTGTCCGTTTGGAGGTGAGCATCTACCACAGGCTACTCTTGCTGTTATCTAATTGTTCATCCAACATGTCGTCCACAAATGACCATCATATCCAACTTGTTCGGTAAACGAAACCGATATGATGTCGCAATGCTGAGTTTTGAAGAGCGCCACACAGGTATAAAATTGCCTTTCTTGATGCGGGGGGGGACGGCATTGTGGATGTTCCATCATTTCTCTGCACATTTCCGCGTTGGCCGGTTATGAAGATTAGCGGACATTATCATGGTTCATAAGATTTAATACGTGTTTCATGATTTCCAAGGATTCTCAATGGTGAATTAGGGGTTCACAATGGTAGGTGCTTCATGATTATCGTCAATCACTGGTTAACCACGATTAACCAAAGGTGATAAATTATTCATTCACAGCCACCAATTGCAAACCGATGCTTGAGAACGTAGTATACATATTGATAGATAAATTACTAGTTCACGAATTGGTGATTACTTGATGATGATTACCCATGAATTATCCATCACCAACCATGATTCAGCATCCTTGTTAACCATCACCAATGAGGAATTGAGAATAAGTTGTTGATTTAATGGTTAACAATCAATAAATATCCCTTGTTAATCATAAATTGTTGACTTATTAGTGATTCATTGGTGATTGATTGATGCAAACCACCGGTGAAGGCCGTTGGTGAATCCATCAGTTGATGCAACTGCTCGAGGCTCCTTGGTGCAACGTCACGCGACGGCCGGGGAGGCGGAGCTGTGAGACGCCAGCAGTGCATGAGAGATCTCGCCACAAGAAGCCATAGGAAACACCAGGATTCAACCGGTATTTGACCATGACCAGTGCTAAAGCATGAAAACCTGTTCTGAAACCAGTATTCGCCAGTTAACATGCCCCCTATGAATCCTTTTAACCTGGTTTTTCATACCATTTCAGTATGAAGACTCAAAAACCACTATCAATCCTCAAGACACAATGAACCACTTTTCACCAAAGTAGAAACCGAACCAGTCAGTAGCCATGATTTACCATTGCTAACAATTTTTAGCCACTATAGACCATATTTAGTTGTAACTAACCAATATTGACCACTACCAGCCGTTATTCACCAGTGTTAGTCATTCCCATTCGCAAGTTTCATCCGTTGACCATTGCTAACCATCAAAAAAACTCCTTATTGAGCTTCATTGATCATTGAGCATGTTGCCACGCATCATGAACTTTTATTATAAGCAAAATTAAACATTGCTACTGACCATTCGGAAACATGATTATATAACCATGCTTCGCAATTACCCCATATATTGCCTCCACTGGCCTCCCTCAAATGCATAGATTGCCAGGCAGGGCCAACAGATTATTTGCCTTCCTGTTGGAGTAGCATCAAAAACTTGAAGCTTAGGAGGGATGATTCAATTCTTATGTCAATCATAGGGAACATTTTGCACGTCTACAATAATGGTTCATTCATCGTAGTTATGACCAACTTATTTTGAATCATAGTAGCAGTTTGAACAACCACTAGCTTGTTGTTGCCCTTTGAACCCGATCATGACTGTATCCAAGGGTGCTGGCATCAACTTAGACTCTTTTTCGACTGGGTTCCCGGAAGGACTTCGACAGAGTTCCAAGCTACGAAGAAATTGTGACCAAAGTCGCGTCATACGAATGGTTCAATTATGTTGGCTATTAATTAAGGAAGATTGGCCGTTATTGGCTTGCTACCATCTACCATTAGCTCATGGTTATACATAACCAACTTGAGCTACCTCTGGGATCCGCTTGGCATCTTAGACCATTGCCTTGTGTTTGGTTTCAGAACTGTTGCAAAACATAAAAGATGGGGTCACGATGATCCAAAACTCATGTTGAGGACTGGTTGGTGGTTTCAGACAATTTGTATGTTTTCAATTTTTTGGGGACTCGTTGGGTGGTTGGTTGACGAACTTTTCTTCAAAGGGCTTGAAGCCACCAACCATATGATGTCATCAAACAACTGACCCATGATCGTACATTACGGCATCAGCATCAACCATCAGTACCGGATCTGGTAACATACCAAACAGACACGCATTCATGAGGTTACGATCACAGGTTATCATCCGTTGCTAACATTTACTTACCATCATCATAATTTCCATAGCCATTACCAGCCGGTACAAATCATGTATATCCAAGCCATTACTATCTATAGCATGGTCAATGTATACTAATAAATACAGCTATAGATAGCTATAGAACTATATATACTAGCTATAGATAGCTGCAGGTGTCCATATATACTAATACAGCTATAGATAGCTATAGAACTATATATACTAGCTATAGATAGCTGCAGGTGTCCATATATACTAATACAGCTATAGATAGCTATAGAACTATATATACTAGCTATAGATAGCTGCAGGTGTCCATATATACTAATACAGCTATAGATAGCTATAGAACTATATATACTAGCTATAGATAGCTCTAGGTGTCAATATATACTACAGCTATATTACTATCTATTATTAATAAGCTATATAACTCACCTACAGCCCCTGTGCTTGGTACACTTGACAGCGGTGCAGGCCTCCGGCGAGAAATTGTGGACCCTGGAAGTGGGTTGCACCGCACCTTGGAACGCGCGGGAGGGGGGGTCTCCTAAGGGTGGTTGAGCCATGCGCAAGGCTGGTGCTAGACAAGAATCAAGGAGTCATGGCTAGTCCTGAATGATTAGTCCTGGATAGTCATGGATAATTAGTCATGGATAGTCCTGGATAGTCATGGATAGTCATGGGAGATCCAGCTTGCTGCTCACAAGTCACGAGGTATTGGAGGAACAGCCAATCTTGACATCAACAAGACCACATGGGCGCGGTCATCTTGCAAGGGAAGCACGCAGCATTTGTCATAGGTTTGATTCTGGGTTTTCCTGATTCAACTAGCAAAATATGAAGGACCCCACGCCTGAAACCTCTTGGAACAATGTAAAAACCCGGCGCACTGTTTGGGCGCGTCGCAACATTCGGTGATCCCAAGGATCACTATGTGTGGAAAGACAAGGACTGGTGGTGATCCCCGGTGCGGGGTGCTGGGCTTGGTCGATATCCTGGCGTAGGAAATGTAAGGCAGTCACTTTTTTTTCAAGTGCCGGGAGGTTCCTGGGATGAATAGTTTAAGATATACAACAGTTTAATATGTTTGAAATATATTTAGTTCCTGGGATTGCACTACGAAACTAGGCAAATATATCTTGGTGTCGATCATATCATGGGAACCCAATAGATTAAGACCCTATAGTTGCTGCCGCCGCCATCGGTTCCTCCCGCCAATCACGCAAATTACTTCAAACAACCGTAATGTGAGAAGGCGTATGGCAACGAATGATTTGACACCTCAGCAGCAACCATCCTTAAGTGTTTTCCGCTTTTTGGATCTGTGCCACAGAAACCAATCATCCAATGTGGGAGGGCATTTTTTTGTTTTGGGGATTCTATTGCGCCTTGGAGGATTGTAACTAAAATGCCTTGTTAGGTCAACATGAAGGAACCATGCATGATACTAAGGACAAAGTGCAAAGATGCAGGCAGCCACCCGAGATACGACCAAACAATATAGTGGCCGAGATACGACCAAACAATATAGTGGAGTCTCTCTGGTTAGGCAGTGGACTCAATTCTCAGGAGCATTTCCCCAAAATAGCCTCCATGCAAATGTAAATTCCTCAATGACTGGCTATTCGAGGTTTGCAGCCTTTCGAGATGGCAATGATGTTAGCTGGCCACACCAGAGCTGGTCAGGATGTTTTCGTTGGCATTGTGGTTGATGCTGGCGAATGGACGGTGGACTTAGGTGGGGCTGGCGGGGCTTATTGAACTAGAGGGAAGATGTTGTAGACGCTGGTGCACAGTTGTTGATATGCTTGCACTTAGAAGGGGTATATAGGTTATTACAGGCCAAACAAATACATGAATGTATATTTGCGTAGCGACAAGTTGTGCAGTTCATTGGGTATGCGTAAATACCAACCGGTTAAAAAATGGATAGATCCCGACCACCGGTAGACATCCCGACCGATCCGATGTTGATCCGCGGCCGATCTGCTGTAGACTTCAGATACCATGGCTGCCATGGTGAGTTTGTCGGCATGTCCTTTCAATCGCCAGGCCTTGCGATGTGGACAGGTAATGAATTTCCTGGTGATTAGAGGTCTTCAACAAGGAGTCTCTGGCAATCTAACATAGCTGGAAAATCGCATCCCAACATACGGAAATCAACTGCAGAGCAGATGGATTTTTCCATTGGGATGGAATCCCTGAGGATAATCTCGCAACATCAGCGGAGGATTATCCAGAAATGGTCATGTGAATTCCCGGCAACAAGTTTTCCACCAGAAATGGTCATGTGAATTCCGAAATCACTAAGTTTTGACCTTCAGCACCAGGGAAAAACAGCTGGCTGATGATTGGGAAGGAGCGAGGCCAGGAGCCAGGGGTATCCTTATAGCCGTTCCAGAGGTGACCAAAGCTTTGGATACCTACCTTATTTCTCAAAACCTTGGTCCACGACAAGTGGGTAAACTTAAAAAACCCTTGGTGCTTGATGTTTCATTTACAGGCCAACCTTCTACTATACATGATCAACTTTCTTCGGAGTCCGGGTAAAGGACTTGGAAACGGTACACTAGGATCTTAAGCAAGAGCAAAAAGCCGGCTTTAGATAAGTCAGATGGACAAACAAAAACTGAGGGACAGCATCGCCTAATTGATCCCAGGGCGGAAGGCTGTGGTAATTTGCTTCTGATGACACGCACAAATCAAGAAGCTGTTAGGCACCTGGTGATTCCACTCCATAAGTGGGATGGGATTCAGCACATTCGTGCTCAGTCTCACCCCAAGGATCGTTTTTGCTGGAGCTACCAGGAGTGGCCTAACCGTAACCAAATGGTACACAGCTGGATGAGCCAGTTTAGCACCCAGCAGTTCATGTCTTTCATCAGCGTGGTGTGTTGGATGGATCCATTACTTGTAACGTTTCCTACCCATCTACACACCGTCGATTTTGCCAATCAACAGTGTCACGAACGGGACTGGGTCCTAGCTAGTGCAGCATAGTGCAGCTAGCGAGGCAACGACATATATGAATATATGCATCATGACTATGTAACTTCCCCACTGCTTCCAGTGAACATTCAAGCAGAATCTAAGTGCTGTAAAATACATTCTCGCCAAGTGAAGCTAAATAATTTACAAATTGCTTCTAGTTTTCAGTGGTTGCAGAGCAGGCGGTAGCTATAGAGACATGATACGTTGCATAGAACTGCTGGCACCGCCGCATCTCCAACCTCTCAGATGCGGTGCGCAATGGCTTCGAAGAGGAGCGCAGTGGTGGTAGAGGGTTGGGATTGGCAGATGCAAACTTGGCAAGGCAACAGGAACTGAAGTTGTGAATGGTGAGCTTCGTAGTTTTTGCTAGTTGATTATGTTGATGTTGATGATTATGATGAGGATGATGATGATGATGATGATGATGATGATGATGATGATGATGAGCTGTGAATGGTCATGGTGGTTTTAACCCTGGTCAAGAACGGTTAATATTCGGGGATAATATGCAACTATGGTGGGGTGAGGTTCAACAGATGAAGCTGTGGTTATTTGTGATTGTTGCTAGTTGATGATGTTGCTTCAAATCACGGGTAGTAATGGTTAACAATAGGGGATAATAAGTAACCATAATGGTTCAGCGAACACTGGTTGGGTTTATATGGAAGGTTTTCGGGGGTTTTCTATGGCTAACTGTGGTGAAACATGTGGTTAACAATACGCAACAACAATAATTAGCTGGTTTGTGGTTTCAAACATTTTGTATTTTCCCAAATGTATGACCAAATTTTTGGTTGGTTGACAAGCATGTTATTCGTAGGGACTGAAACCATCAACCAGTTCGTGGTTGTTGTCAGTTGACAATGCTGAAAATTATGATGATGGGTTGGTTGTAATGATTGTACGAATCCTTCCCTGGTGTTTTTGTTCCTAGGCTGATGATTTGTGGGCCACCTGGTAGCATCACGAGAACATACGTCTGGATGGCTCACACCCACTAACTTTGGTTTTTAGTGTTTTTGGGATATGATTGATTTACCATATAACCACTAAAAATATATTTTTAGCAAGGGATCTATAAGCCACCAAGACGAGAACGGTGACGTCCGGTGGATCCCAGCCAATGAACAATGGTTGGTTAAATTTTGGCCCGAAGTATTTCTGCATGTCCAGAAGAACTGAACCGTTTTGCTCGGTCAGCGGCTGAAAGAATATGATTTGATTTTCTTCACCGAGAAATCAGCCTTAAGCTTTAAACGGCTTGAATCAAGCTTAAAAATCGACCTGAAGCTTTCAAGTGCTTTAAGCTTGCTTTGTGTTGCAAATGTTATTCACAGGGAAGTGGGCCCCGCCGGTGCTTGCCCTGGAAGCCCCATATTTGGGGCCTCCAGCGCTTGTGGTTGCCGAAAAACTGTGCCCTACAAGACTTGGACGAAGTTTTGGCTCTGACTGAGAGGAGCGGATGTCTTGAGCTTTAGATGAATCCATGGTGAAATGATGAATAACTAATGGTTGATGATGGTTGATGCTGGTTGATGATGGTTAATCTGGCTGGTGGTTTTGGACATTTTGTATGTTCACTAGTAATTATTCACAAATAGTTGGTTGACGACTCATGATGTTTTTCATAGGGGTGGTTCAACCACCAACCCGTAATGGTTAGGAATGATGGGTAATGATCAATGGGTGATGATGGTTGATGATCATGGCTGATGAGGTTTGTTTGTTGCTCTCTTTGTTTCTTTGTTTGTCGTACGTGTGCGTGCTTCTCAAAACATCATGTCTTGTTGTCCGTATCTATCTATGAAAAAGCTCAAGGATCAAAAGTACAACAGGGAATGACACACAGATCTATAAACATTGGAGCAGGATAAAATGAAATCCAACGGTCCAAATCTCATTTGCTTATACTGATCCTTGCTCTCACATCACTCTTTTGAATCGTCTGGCAAGATAAGCCGTGATCATGATGCATTTACTGTCACAACTTATGCCCAGTGCAAAATTGGTCCAATGCCCGCTGTATCCAATGGTTTTATGCTGGTCAGCTAGGTTTTGGTGATGGGCATCTTGTTGCTTTGGCAGTGGCTGGTCGCTGAAATGTTTATAAGCAGCTTTGTATTCTTTGAAGGAATCCACAATTACTTGATACGGCTATGGGTCAAAACCCTTAGTCCCCCTGGTTCCCCTATCATGGACCATTGTTTTCCCTATTATTGTTGGTTATTGTTCCCCATGAAATTGGTTAGTTAATATTGACCCATAGCCATATAGTTGGTATATCGGTATATCCCCTAGTATTGTTGCTTATTATCCCCTTTTATCAGTATTAGTTAACATTGACCCATAGCTATACACCACGAATCTTTTTTGCGACCAAAACTTCACTTCAAGATACTGAGGCGAAGAGCGAGACTGAAAAACTCATGGTGAAACCGGATGCTCTTTGTATGGCTATGGGTCAATATTGACCATCAATAATGGCTCATAATGACCAACCAAATCATAGGGAAAACAATGGTGAATGATAGGGGAACCAGGGGTACAGGGTTTTGACCCACTGCCGTATGATTTTTTTGTGTGTAACATGACTGGTGGGTGGTTTAAAGCATGTTTTGCTTTCCCAAATGTATTACCAAATGATTGGTTGGTTGACTTGCGCCATATTTTTCATGACGGGGCGGTTCAACCGCCAACCAGATGATGTTTGAAATGAAATGTGCATGGTCTATGGCTGTCCCACCTCGGCTGCCAGGCATGTGAAAAGGGCACCGCAGAAATCTTCTCAGCTCCCTTGCACGTGGTCAAGGCGCAGACAGAGAATGGCTGGGGGATGACCATTCAGCGGCAACAGGAGAAATGCCAACAACAAGAACCAGCTGATGGTGCATGGTTGATAAGGGTTGACAATGGTTAATGATGGGTGATTAATAGTGGTTGGCAACAACAACAACGACGACTATAACATCGTGCTTTTGTTTGAGTGGCAAAAATGCTGAACACCGACGACAGCAACAGCCACACCCCCACTGCCACCACCAATAACAACAATAGCAACAGCCATAGCATCTAGGGTACACCAACCATGAGCAGATGTTGAAGGCATAGGCATAGCCACTTTCATGTAGCATGAGAACGTTTAGCAAGCAACTGTAGATGACGAAGGTACTAACAACGGTCTATATGATTTCCATACACTATATCACATTACCTCAACAGAATTATATACCGTGGATGCATGTATGTTACTAAGTTTGTTTATTTGAGGGCCAATCGCACGTCTACATTTTACAAGGAATACTACTGTCGCACATATACACGAAAATGAAGGTAAGGTTGTGACTCAGAGAAGTATGAACCCGTGAGCTTGTTTGCTTTCCATTCAGTCTGATCCTTTCTTCGTGTTCTCTTTGGTACCTTTTCTTCAATACTTTTGCACCATGATTAACCATGATTCACCATGGTTATTCACCCACTTGGTATTCACCCTGGTCAACCACGCCTATTCACCAGCGTTAACCATGCTTAACCAGTGCCGTTCATCATGGTTCTTTGCCATGGTCATGGCCGCCCCTTGCAGCCTCGGTCCAGGCCTACGTCAAGGAGCTCACGTCTTACGGCCTTGCGGCGAGGGTGCGGGTCTGAGCCACCTGAAACGCCCGCCCGGTTGATGGGTCCATGCTGATCCCTAGGCCAAGGAGGCCACGATGGAGGTGGAGGGGGGCGGCTACATGCGCCGCGATTTCAAGGTCAGCCGCGGGTGCCGCCTGAGCGCGCAATAGAAGTGTATGGTGATCATACTGAAAGGGTAGCGATGATCATGGGCACTTCACGTCCGTGTTGTTTAAAGGGTGGTCTTCATTATTGAAAGGTCCATTATCATCCATGATCCATGAACAAGGGTGGTGATCCCTAAAGGTCCTTGATAATTGAGTCGGATTTTTCGAGTTGTCCTTAATGTATTGTGTTGTTTAGCAGACATAAACATGAAATATGCTCATAGCTTTTGAACAGCTCCAAGATCCCACAAGTAACAAGTACGATGGTTCAGCGATCATTACATCCCAAAATGAAACACGGTATGAATCAATCAGTGAAGTTGGTTGCTTGCTTGTTCACCTGTTGATATAGGCTGATGTTGATTTGCCTTGCACTGCACGGTTCAGACGTTGTCCCAATCCCAAGCGGAAAAAAAACAACTGCTCGGCACGCATTTGCCGAGCAAAAAAGAAGCACAACAGACCGGCAAACTCGGTTGTGCCAGCAAAATGGCTGGTTTATTACTATAAATGATTAATAATGGATGATTTAGGGATCCCCTATGACTTGAGAAACACCCATTTCAAGCAACACACCATTTTGGGATCGCCGGGGGATGCAAACGGGCCCGTTGGTCACCGGCACCTCGCTGTCCGACTGATGAGTAGCAGTGCCAAACGACGTTCCGACTGACGCAACGCATGGGGGGACGGAACGCAATCTTGGCGCTTACGAGATCAATGAGCTACATCTAGTGTTGTCAATTATGGATCATGGATCTACATGGTACAGCAAGGATTATCCAGAGTGCTTCCTAAGTCATGAAGTCAATGAATCAAGTTGCGGCATGAACCCCATATTCCAAGCATCTGATAATTCAGCGTGAATCACCTGCAATTCGTTTGCCTCCTAAACATTCCTCAACCATGAAACCTAACTCAAACGATCGTACATGACATAAATTCATTCATCATTCCTTATAGTTATATATATATATATATATCCTGATGACAAGCGGACAGCACGCACGACCGGCCCTGCTGGGCCGGCTCTGCGACCCCCCAGGACCTCTCCCCCGAGTTGAAGGAAAGCGCTCGCGAGGATGGCATCGCGGAGGCCTGGAAAGCGTGCGGCTTGGGTGGACTGCCATGGCGGCGTGGTTCCGTGAGCTGCTGATACTGGCTATATGGTGGCTCAGCTCAAGCCATAGGGAGCCCAAAAATGCGCGGTTATTCATATAAATGATGAATAGTGGATGATTTGGGGGGTCCCCTATTCTAAGAAACCACCATATTCTCACATTGATGATGATTTGCTAATAATTATGGCCGGTGGTGGCTCATGACGATTCATGATGCAGGTAAAGCTGAACAATTGAACTCCAAAAACCTGTCTGTACTCGTCGTGATTGTCTCATGTCCTATTGATGCCGTTTACAGATAAAGGTCTGGTTTGCATCAAAACCTTGGTTGCCTAAATTCGCACAGTCTGATAGCTTGTTTTTACATGTTTGGTCGCTCAGGACTACGTCAGCAGAGCCTGTAAGCTGAGCTGAAGCAAGATTCCAAGATGTTCTTGAGTTTGTGTTGCTGTGAGTGCAGGAGCCAGTTCTGCACACATCATCTACCTACCCTTGCTGCCTCTGGTTAATTTGGTGTTTGGTGTCGCGAATTTGCGCAGGATCCGCATCAGGAATCCATGCTGCTGACCAGTAGATCATTGTGCCACCCACTCCAACACCATACCTCTAAGTCAATCTTCTTCATTTGTTAGCTTGACTTTAGCTTGCCTTTCAAGTGTTCAACGTCCAAGCATGTGTTTCTCGCGTTCATATGCTGTCCCTCGGGACGCGCCCAAGTGAGAAAACTCTGCAAGAACTGTCACTTCATTACTTCTACTTTTTATGTATTGCAACAATCTTGAAGTGACAGATGTGGAATGTTTAGTGGTACTCCTACAAGACATCTGACTTGAGTAGTACCATCACTTGTCGGTGAAACAATGACTAATATGTTGGTGGAAACCAATATCGGTTTGTCTATAAATGGTGGTACCTACTAACCATCCAACACTAGCTACTGTAAGTTGGGAAATCACCAGTTTTGGGGGTACACCATGTTTGGACACAGCCATATGAGTTATTGAGCGGTTATTTGGGTGATGGGTATCCCCCAGTGAAAACAGACTAGTATCAGGGACGAATGTCCATCGTTGATTTTGCCGTGTATTGTCTGTATTGTCACCAGCTCGCATAGCGCAAGAGGGGCATGGTGTGCGATGCTCAAGTTGATACACTTCATTTCATCCCACGGACATGAGAGAAATCAATTGATTGAACTTTCATGGAACCAGGCTAGACCATATTACTGTAGACCGTACAGGTACTAAAACATGTCATTAAATACGTACTTAAAGACTAAAACCATATTCAACTATACTAAATGGGCACACCTTCCGGCCCTGGTGATCCGCGGGACCGCGTGTGACCGGCAGCGCCTGACCAGTGCAGGCAGAAGCCTCTGGAAAACCATTGCAGATCGTATTAGAGAAGAGTGCAACTTGGGCCCCAAGTTGCTGGTGGCTACAGCGGTGTCAGTTGAGCTGTAACCGAAAAAAAAAGCAGGCATTCGAGTCTGGTCGAGATTTTTGAAAAACTCTTGTGAGAAGGGACAATAATAATGATAGTAAATGTAGTAATAACATTAATGATAACAATAATGAATACATGGGTGTTTCTCAAGCCATTGGGAACCTCCAAAAAATGGTTGTATGACTTGAGAAACAGCATGGCACGTGTCCACAGAAATTTGACCCCATGGCCACCTGGGCACGATGGGCCTTGGTTGCTCATGTCTCCAAGGCATAGGTGCCCGACCTTGGACATTTGGGTCTCAAGTCATAGGGGACCCCCCAGGTATCATCCACTAATCAAACCATCAATTCTTGGGTGTCCCCTACTTTGACAAACCACCATGGAAGAAAAGATGGATGAAGAAATTTATCTTTTATGGATCAAAGATGAAATTTACCAGCATCAAAGACACCATGTTTGATGATAAATCACAAGCTATTTGTGGTAAGACTAGGGATCGTTTATGGATCTATCGATCTACCCTTGGTGATCATATTCCATCCAGATTCGACCTTCTTGGCGCAGAGCTGTTTGCTGATTCATTTGGCTTATTCAATTTTCCAGCCTGAGAATCTGAAAGAGCTCAAACCAGCCCAATAGAGAAATCCATTTTTTTAAATTACATCCTTACTAAGAAAGACATGCAGTTTATCATCCAAGTACCTGAGTCCATTTTGGATCTGGAGAAAGCGTCAAGTTCAAGGATTGCGTGCTGGCCCCGTTGGCAATGACGCATCGGCACCCCAAGGATCATCCAACCCTCTCCGGGGAGAAGAAAGCCATGCAGAAGCAACTTGGACATTTGGGATCAGGTCCATGCCGACCGTTGCTGCGCAGATGTTTGATGCAATGAATAGTGATTTGGTTGGTGGTTAGTAACCAACAACATGCTGGTTTCTCAAAATAGGGAACCCCTAAAAATGGTTGGGTATTGCTATGAATGGTTTATAAAGGATGATTTAGGGGTACCCCTGTTTTGAGAAACACCCATATGGGGAAAATCATGAAGCAACCAGATCATTACTCGTTACGGATGGTTACTCAGCTGGTTATAGCAACAACAAGAGTAGGGAAAGATTGATCATGATAGTTCATCAGCTGATTGGTGGTTTATCAATTATACATGCACATGTGTGTATGTAGTACGTACATCGACTTACAGTACTTATATATATTCAGATAGGTAGAGTCCAAAATGATGCAGATCAACTATGAGACATTCCAAAAATCGGGGATCAGTATAAATGCTCCAAACCTATGCTTTCAAGCCGTCCGCCAACCCATGCACTTACTCACTCAAAAGTTTCTTGAGATGGTGACTGGCTATGGTCACGCCATTTTGGACAGTGAATGGTCAACGTGTTGATGACTGGCACAACCGGCTGAGCAATGGGTGGTGCTCGGTGCGATTCTAAGGTTCAAGGCCTATGTGGAGTTAGCGACCGACGCAGCTCAGCGTTGGTTGCCGCCAGATGAACAGCTGAATCAGTGCCACCACCGAAATCCAAGGATGTTGTTTTGGTTTTTGGGATGGAGGCAACGGTCGGAAGGTTACTAGATCCAAGGGTTCTTGCGATGGAGGCACTGGCTGAAAGAGGCTTATGAGCTATGATACCCATGAAATCCGTGAACAAATCCCATTGGCAATGTATTGTCGTAAAAAAAATGTGGTCAATACATGTCAATACCATGGTTTTGAGATACATACCTTGAGACTCACAGACACACTCAGTTTCAACTCACAAGAGCATCCCTGGCAAGAACGAGCATGATCTACGCGAAACCACGTGGCCGTTTTTTGTTTGTTGGGTTGCCGTGATGTGGACGCAGCAGTTTTCGTCGCCGCGCCGTCGAATTGATCAAGGAGGTGACCTGGAGCAAAATCCAAGAACTTCGCTGCTCAAATCCTATGATTTCGTGCATTTTCATTCTACATATATCCAGGAAATGTCCTTCTATCATGCTGTAATCATCCAGGAAATATCCTACATACATCTACATACTGTACTCAATACTCTTAGTTGCCTATCGTACTGTCACCACTTGATGATACCCGAGTTTCATTCCCGGAGCCGAACAGCTTCAGACTTGGATCAGCCCACCAGCCAGGGTAGCAACCAAGCACTTTTGCACAGGGTCCATGTGATCAAGCTCTAAACATGTATTGTGTTGTGCTTTCAAAAACTATCTATATTCTATGTACGGTTTGTTTCCTAGCGTTTCCTGTTTCATACGTCTAGGCTACATCTTTACCAAATGCGGTGGAGAAAACTACGCTTGTTCCAGTTTGCCATGAAACATCCAAGAAACATATGATCAAAAGTCATTCCTTGCGAAGCAAAAGCATGAGATCCAGACTCCCGAGAAGTTGCTTTATCTGGCTATGGGTCAATATTAATCAACAACAATAATAGGAAAAAGACATGGTTAATAGTAGGGGAACCAGGGATACAGGGTTTTGACCCATAGCCATCTCAGCTCAGAGTTGATTTTCTTTGATTTGACCTTCGTTGTGTCAGTGAAGGGCATCCATTACCAGAACCAGCATCAATCCGTAGAGATCGCATAGTAGCTGGTAATCCCGGTCGGGACGCTGCGGCTGGCACATGGCTGACAAAGTGGGGGCCCAGGGTGGGAGACCGGAGGGAAAATCCGGTTAGTTGGGTTTGTTTGGTTGGTTGTTGGTTGATTGTTTGGTTGATTGTTTGGTTGGTTGTCGGTTGGTTGAAAGCCAAAAATTTGGCACTAGATTATGGTGAGCTGGACAACTGAGCAGTGGAAACAGGGGCTTATTCTTGCTCTGGCTATGGGTCAGCATTAGTGAACCAACTAATTGGGGAGAATCACCAGCATTTTCATAGGGAAAACAATCGTCAATGATGCGGGAAGCAGGGGTACAGGGTTTTGACCCACAGTCTTCTTGCTTTTTTTGCTGCTCTTGAGTTGTGAACCTACCAGTGGAAGGGATTCATGGCACTGAACGGTTTGTCCAGCCATTAACCAGTGCACCCATACTCAAAAGTCAGTATTCGTATTGCCGGGGAAAATCAGCATCAATTGTTCACCCATTCATTAACCACCTCCTGTACCTATTTCATACATAGTAGATCACGGGCTTTTGAGCTGGTTAAGCCAGTGGCGATGGCGCAAATGGACCTACCACTACCATTAGCTCGTGAACCCAAATAGTCAACCCATAGTCATTGACTCATCACGCACAAATAACAATACTAAAACCAATCCAAAGTATCACCCATAGTCAAACATATTCAATTATAGTTTTGACCCATAATCATTATCATACTTAACCCATTCATTAACCCTAGTTGAATCTTTCAAACCCATGAGAAAACCCATGGAATATCATGGTACCCCCATACTTAAGCATGGGTCACCATCCTTAAGCCACAGGTCACCATACTGAAACCCATGGAACATCCACCATCCCACCCTTCACCACCGTTCAGGTCTCAGCGGTGTTGCCCGGTCGCGCCGCGGCGGTGGGCCGTCGCGACGCCTCAGCGCCGGACCTACGGCGGAATCGCCTGGAGAAACTCTTAGAGAAGCAGCAGGTGTGGCAGGTGGATCATTGGTGAATGGTGGTGGTTTCATGATGGTTGATGGTTTTAATGAGGGTGGATGGTGGTGGTTTAATGATGGTTGATGATGGTGATGAAGGTTGTTTTAATGATGATGGTGATCATTAATGATGGTGGATGGTTGAGGATTTTTATGGTGATGAAGGTTGTTTTTAAGGTGAAGGTTGTTTTTTGGAGTTGAAGAACCTTGATGGTTAATCATTCGAAGCTTTGGTGAATCGTTCGAAGGTAATAGTTAGTTAAAGGTGACGGGTAATGATGGGTTTTCCGATAGTTGATAGTGAAGGTGGTTTGATGATACTTATATAATAGTGATGGTTAATGAACAGTGGTGGCTGATGATGTATTTTGCGTATGGTTGATGCGGTCAATAATGATCAAGAATCATGCATAGTTAGTGATGTTTGATGATGCTGAATCATGTTTCATGATGGTTTATAGCGGCCTTTCATCATAGTAAATAGTGTTTGTGGTTTGTGACGTAGTTAATAGTGATGGTGAGTGATGGTTTATGATGGGTAATGGTTGGTCAAAAACCTTGGTTCGCCACGGCTCTCGGAAGCAACTAAAAACTAGGGGATGAATATCAACTAGCGCAACCTTGGCCATTACCAACTTCAATAGCCAACAGTAATCAACAACAAGCACCCTTTACCATCACGATGATTAGCTTGTTGGTATTAGCACCCTTTGCCATAACAAGAAGCTACGCATTATTGTTGGCTAACAAATTCGCGCTGCACCACCACTACCAACACCTTCACCACTCATCTGCGTTGCGGATGCCCGGCAGTGCCGAGCCCCGGGACCGTGCGCAGGCGGGCAAATCGACCCCTGCTCCTTCCGAGATCAGCAGGCCACGCAAATCGCTCGCTCATCCCGGCGCCAGCAACACCAACTCGATGGGCAAAGCACTTGGGCAAAGTGGCTACAAATGGCCATGGGTTCAGCAATTAACCAACCAATAGTGGAGGATAATAACCAACAAAGCTAGAGGGAAAACAATGGTGGTTAACTAGTGGCATACAAATAGGTTGCACTAACTAGTGGCCATAGTTGGTTGATTTATTAAGGCACTAACGAATGGCACTAGCTAGGCTAGTTGCACTAACTGGGTTAGTTAAGATAAATTAGTAGCCATAAACTTGGTTAGGCATTAACAATACTTAAGCTACAAAATGGCATGAAGAATCGGTGGTTTCTTAAGGTAGTGGTAAGGGCAGTCAGGCCAAATACAAAAACTGTGCACTAAAAACGCCATATTATGCCGGTTTCTTAAAACAGGGGTACCCCCAAGTTATCCAAGATGGATGATTTATAATAGTAATAAACCAAACATTTTGGTGCTTCCCTATTTTGAGAAACCACCATACATCTTTAGATGTATAACGAACCACTAGTCTTAATGGGTTTTGAAACAACATATGATAAGATAGGTGTGTTCTTTTTTGAACACATAACTGTCAATACCTCTATACACACTTGATTATACACGCACGGAGCCGGGAGACTCGGCAGACCCGCAGATTTGCTTCAACTTCCACAATGAGAGATTTGGCAGAGCGGTGGTTTAACAGATGCGTCATATGTGCCTCGAACCAAGAGATACAGGGTGATTGATTTGATGTCATAGCACAAGTATACACATATGGTCATAGATGTGTTCAAATCATGAGACATCCATGTCGATGGTGCTTGTCCTAGCCAGATTTCATGATCACTTTGGGTCGTTGCATTGTTGCTGGAGATACCATCTGTCATGGACAATGCTGGCAAAGTAGATTAACTATTCCACGCATTGCGTATCAATCAACAAACAATCCGTATTGCACTCATGTTTATGATTATTTGATCATATGACAGTTATTTTGACTGACTTGTTTTTGCCTACGGACCGAAAACCGCGCTGACGAAACGTCAATTTTTCTACGTCGGCAACAACTGCATATGTCATGTTGATGCTACGTGACGCACGGGTGGGTGTGGGTTTGGGGGGCTGGGGGCATGTTGACGTTCGTTGTACGTTGTGCACGATGTTGATGCTACGTGACGCACGGGTGGGTGTGGGTTGGGGGGCTGGGGGCATGTTGACGTCCGTGGTACGTTGTGCACGATTTTCGTTCGTTGCACGTTGTGCACGATGTCATCGTTTGCGGTTTGTCGGTCCGATGGCAACATAATAAGTTAGGCTAATCACACAATACCTGGCAATTCATGCATCTGAAGTAAGGGTGGAAAGGAATGATTTTGAATTCGTCTGATGAATCCAAACAAACTTTCACGATGGTGATTCCGTAGCACGTTGAATTCCTCATGGTTTTCTTGTGTTGGTTGAAGAAAACATTGCTGGGAATGCATTCTGGGAACCACGGTTGAGACGGTTGATTGGGTTTGGTTGGTGGCGCAAAGTGTCACATCCGCTTCAAGAAGAGTTTGAATATTTTGCACTCCTCCGTGGCTCATCATAAAGGTGAGTTTGTGAAGAAGGTGACACGCAATCGCAGCACTATCTTGTGCCATACTGGCACGATTGATGCTGCGCGGTCATCTTGCAAGAAGTATGTTCCGATGTCATTGCATGCAAAACACAAGGGCTTGCTGCTCTACTGTAAAGTGTGGCAGTGGCGATATATCCACTGCTACAAAAACCTCGCCAAGGAGACTGTGCGCGCGTTGCAGCGAGCCTAAAAAAAAGCTTCTTCAAGTGCCGACTTGTTTCATGTCAAATGTAGAGTTTCCTATGGGAAAACAACGATTTGTTCAAAAAACCTCTAAAAAACGACGTCGTTTTTTTAAGATTTTCCATCAAGGACAATGCTGGTTTCGCTGAGGCGAAAATGACGTTTTGAGACGAAATAGGTATTTTACCAGCGCGGATTCCGGTCCGCCGGGTTGTTTTTGTATGTTTTTGAAAATAAATAATTTGATCACATCTATCATGCAGACCATCTAGGTAATTGTGTATGCACTGGACATGTGTATTATGTGTACGTGTATTGTTTTTCAAGACCATACTGGTAGTCATTTAACTTTATATATATATATATATAGCATCTATACCTAGTTGCATTCCTAGTAGCACATGATACCATCCATACATTAGCATATAGTCAACCATCATGCAATTGGGATAATGTTTAAGCATTTTGATGGTCACTAGCCATTTTTAACCATGTGTTTTGACCATGAAACCATTCATCAACCATTAATGAGCCGTGAACATCCATGAACCATCACAATTCCTGCTTACGATAGCTAAGCATGAAACAACTCACAAGATGCATTGGCAATCATTGACCATCCCTAACCCTCAATGGGTAAGATTAACCATGTGTATTAACCGTGATATACAATTAACAATCAACCATGTTAATAAGACCATCCTTATCTAAGGGTCAACCCATCAATTAACCACGGTTTTGTTCATCCCTAAACTTCAACGAGAAATATTCACCATGTCGTTCAACCATCATTAACCATTCTTGACCATCAATTGACCATCATTTCCCTCACTTTGAGCCATCATCCTTCAATCGACCAAAAATTCATCATCCTTAGCTCAGGAATACCTATCAGATTTGACCATACCATCATTAACCATCCTCTTAATCATCCACTTGACCATCAATTAACCATCAATCAACCATCAATTCACCATCAATCAGCCATCAATTAACCATCATCAACCATTGTAATCTTCCATAATCAGCCATGTGATTAACCATGATTAGCCATCAATTAACCATCATTCACCATCATTAACCATTAGTTATTCACCATTTCACCATTATTAATGGCTAGAAATCAACCATTCATTAACCATCATTAATTAACCATCATTAACTAACCACTTGATTAACCATTATTAGCCATTATTAACCATTATTAGCCTTAATTATTTGTAATCCCCCATGATTAGCCATTATTGGCCATCCACTATTATTAGCCATTATTAACCATTTATTAACCATTATTAACATTTATCACCTATGCTTATCTACCCTTGATTCACCATCCACTTCACCATCAACTTAACCATCAATTTACCCATCCACTCCACTGCGCTTCAGGGCTTCTTCCCTGCGCCGTGCTCCTCCGGGCGGCGCACCCTACAAACCCGCGCCGCCGGTGCGCCGGGCCGGGCGGAGGCCACGGGTGATTCGAGTGGTTCAGTGGGGCTTGGCTTACCATGGGATGGTTGATGTTGGTGGTTCATTGATGGTTATAAACCATGATTCATGTGGTGAAGTGCATGGTTTATGTTGGCAAAGTGGTGGTGAATGTTTGCTAACTAGTGGTTAAGTGGATGAAATATGTTGGATGATTGCGGTTCATAGCCATTGTTTGCTGATGAATAATGCTGGAGTAGTGGTTGATGACTGGTTCATAACTGTGTGGTTAGCGGTGGATTGTGGTTAATCAATCGTGATTGAGAATGCATGATATCCACCAGGTCGCTAGTGATTCATCGCTGGCCAAAGATCAAGGGGATCGGAGGCACACCTTAGATGGCTAGAGGTTTAGATAGGTAGGGTTTTCTTGGTGGAAAAAGTGACAAAAAGTGAAGGAAACTGGCTGGTGATTTCAAACATGTTTTATTTTCCCTAGTGATTATTAACAACTGGTTGGTTGACTAATATTTTTCATAGGGGTTGAAACCACCAACGAGGAAACTGATTTCTCCATAAGTTCAGCGACACAGCCTTTGCATTGTAATTTACGATGTTTGCCTTTATTTTTGATTTTGTAAATGTTAAACAATTAGATTGGGTATGCCAGATAAACCAACAGGGTTTGCTTATTGTCAATTGACGAAGACACCCCTATGGCTGCTCGTGGTTTTGAACCTTTGAATCAACCAGCGAATAAGCCGTTATTGACAACTGTTGTTTTAGTGATAGCCTACAGTAATCATTACACCATCATTGACTGCCAATTCAATTCAATCCAATCCAACCATCATCAGTCTTCATGAATAAGCTATCAGACTATCACCCATCATCACCATCTTTACGCTGCGGTCGCCATCAATAACTTTGGGCATTAAAAATGAACAATCATCAGTTGTATTCTACCATTATTAGCGATCACACAGCCATAAACCATCCATTAGCCAATCATCAACCGACCACAGACCAACCACTACTTGACCATTACCCAACCATGAATCAACTAGCACAAACCAGGAATCAATCATTAATCGACAATCAAACATTGATCAGTTATTGTCATCATCACTAAACCATAAACCATCGTGCTTAATTAATAAGCCGTGGACAGTCAATGAACCATGTTGAATTATCATCACTACACTTAGTCAACTAACCTGAAAGTGGAAATTCCAATGTTTCTAGCTGGTTTGCCTGCAAAAAACAAGCGTTTTTTGAGCGCAAGTAGGTTAAGGACTACCAGAGGCTAACCATCTATCTTGGATCGTCCATGAACCACCATGAACCACCGCGAACCACCAAGAACCACCATGAACCACGTGAACCACCAGGAACCACCATGAACCACCATGAACCACCATGAGCCACCATGAACCACCATGAGTCACCAATGATCCATCATCATCTTCCACCAGGAAGCCAACCACATCCAATCACATCTCACCAACACGACCTGCAACGCATCCCCAGGTACGACTTCCCACGGGCGCCTCCAAACCCAGTTCGTTGGGCCCAAGTTTGCTCAGAGGTGTAGCAAACAAAGGAGTTCCCCCGAGGGCCATGGATGAAGGTGGCTTCATAGGGCTTATAACCCATTGATAGTGGTTGATAATAGGGGGTAATGACCAACAATATGTAATGGTTAAATAACTACTGGTGTTTTTTTTGATTGGTGGTTTTAGGGGTTCTAACCCATTGATAGTGGTTGATAATAGGGGATAATCATATAACCAACAGTAATGGCTGAACAACTGCTGGTTGGTGCTTTCAAACATACCGGGTAGTTCATAAAAAACAGCCATCCTTCCAAAACACAAATGAAAGTTGTTAAACTTCCGTTCCCCCTTTTCAATGTTGGTGGAGTTTTTTTGGTCGCTGGCGGCGTTCAAAAAAAACAGCCATTTATGCTCTTGCTGCGGGCAGCCTTACCGTCAACATTGACATCGGGGTGCAAGGGGTTGCCGTTGTCTTAGCGGTGGTTCATCTCGGATGGCTGTTTTTTCTGAACTACCCGGTATTTCATTTTCCCTAGTATGTATTTCAAATGGTTTGTTGACAAGCATATTTTTCAAAGGGGTTGAAACCACCAAACAGATTGATGGAGTGATGATTCATCAATGAGTTTCAGCTGATATCAGCTAATCTTACCACTTTCCAAACGTAACTACTTTGTGATCGGAAATTACACCGGCATAGACCCCAGATAGAACATGTATGGACAACAAGGTTGGGGTAGGGAATCAAGTAGGTTCTAATGTTTGATCAAAAATTGTTGTCAATGATTTCGATGAAAATGTCAAATGCCATGCTCTCAAGTCTGAAGGCATCTTCTGAATCTTGACCTGAAATTTTCCGATTTCCATTTCTTTTTGGAATAGAACTCTTCTTTCTCCTTGGAATGGAACCCTTCTTTCTCCTTGCAATAGAACTCTGTGTTCTCCTTGGAATGGAATTCTTCTTTGACCTTGGAATAAAACTCTTGCTTCTCTTGGAATAGAACTCTTCTTTCTCTTTGGAATAGAACTCTTCTTTCTCCTTGCAATAGAACTCTTCTTTCTCCTTGGAATAGAATTCGTCTTTGACCTTGGAATGGAACTCTTCTTTCTCTTGGAATGGAACTCTTCCTGCTCTTGGAATAGAACTCTTCTTTCTCCTTGGAATAGAATTCTTCTTTGACCTTGGAAAAGAACTCTTCCTTCTCTTTGGAATCGAACTCTTCTTTCTCCTTGCAATAGAACTCTTCTTTCTCCTTGGAACAGAATTCTTCTTTGACCTTGGAATGGAAGTCTTCCTTCTCTTGGAACAGAATTCTTCTTTCTCCTTGGAATGGAACTCTTCTGTCTCCTTGGAAT
>VSDK01019879.1:100677-189062 GCA_009767595.1 Symbiodinium kawagutii | reverse complement strand
GCACCTGGCCACACAGCACCTGCCAACAGCACCTGCCGACAGCACCTGGCACCCACAACCGGCCCACAGCACCTGCCGACAGCACCTGGCACCAGCACCTGGCACACAGCACCTGCCGACAGCACCTGGCCACAGCACATTCCTGCACATTTCACCAACAGCACCTCCCGACAGCACCTGCCGACAGCACCTGCCGACAGCACCTGCCGACAGCACCTGGCACCAGCACCTGGCACACAGCACCTGCCGACAGCACCTGGCACACAGCACCTTCAGCCAGAAAGTTCGCCGACAGTGACCTGTTATTTGGGAAGTAAGAACCCCTATAGCTTCCAGCTATCTGGGGAAAAAACACAAAAAATCGATGAATGAATAATGAGATCATTAATGCTCGAATTCAATATTCGTGGGGGTGATTGATATTTTTAGCAACACATGTAGCGCGATGAACCAGGGAGAAAATTGATGTGAACCTGTGAACGGTCAAGTAGTTGCTGGTTCCAGTCACGCTCGCTAAATCATTTGGTTATGGTGAGTACCCCCAAAGTCATTGCTGGTTTCCCTATTTGAGTTGACTATTTATGTGTCAGATCGTTGTGGGAAGCACGTTCCTTCCGCTGTTTCCTTCCGATCACGGAAAGTCATTGCTGGTACAAGTCATTGCCGTTTCCTTCCAATAGTGGAAATACCTTTATAATCAACCATCATTAATCATCATTCACCATCATTCACTATCATCAACCATTATAATCCCCCGCAATCAGCCTTTGTTAACCCATATTCACCAAAACAGGATGTGTGACATTCGCACGGCCAAGGCACGGGCGCCTCACCAGCGGGGTAGCCCAGCTTGCTTCGTAGGCGTTTGAAACAGCTTTTGGGTGACATGAGCAGTTCGTCATACCTTCATCAGTCTTCAGTGTAGAGGTAGTTTATAGTTAAGTGATCAGTCTAGAACCAGTTTATAGTTTGGATGGTTATGTACTAAGTTTCCAGTTTAAGTGAATAAAGCAGTTCGCTATAGGCGGTTCATGACTTACATCTTGAGGTTCCGGGGTTCATCGCCGGCTTCCCACCAGCTGTGGGTAACGAACTATGATCAACCATGACTTTTGTTGACCATCCTTGTCCATCGTTGATCATCGTGAACCACGCTCACAAAGCGTTAACCACCGCGAACTACGCTCATTGACCGTCAGTCTCAATGGTAACTTAGCATCAATCAGTCATTCAATAGCCATCAGCTACTGTAGCCATTCACTGAACATCAACCAATCATCAGTGAAGCATCCATGAATTCTGAACCATTTGTTGCCCATTAGAATCAGCCATGAAGCATCAATACCAGCCATTACTTATCACGGATCATTATGAACCATCACTATGAACCATCATCATGAACGATCATCATGAACCATCAATATGAACCATGATTATGAACCATCATTATGAACCAGCATTATGAACCATCATGATTATGGGTGAATTAACCATCATCCATCACCATTATTGGTAAACTAAACCATCATGAATCATGAACCATCAACACCAGCCAATATCAATCGTGAGTCGTTATTCATGCATCACTACTAATCATGATTAATCATTACCAGCCCAGCCATTCTTAACCTTTCCTGAGCATGATTATCAACCTTTATTAACCATGGCGATTCACCATAATCATTAACTACTGTTCGTTCTTAATCATTATTAATCACTATTCATCACTATCAATCACTATTGATTACTACTAGCCACTATTAAACATCATTATGTTCGAAAAAAATACAGTATCAAACATCATTTATTAACCATCGTTACTCACCATCGCTATCAATCATGAGAAATCATGTATTAATTTATAATATTATAGAATCATCCTAATTAATAATGGGTTATATCATCATGATTAACCATCATGATTTATCATCAATCACTTATCATATTTCAATCATGAGTAATAAACATCATTTATTTATCATCATTATGTTAACTATTAAACATATTCATGATAACAATGGTTGAATTGACCGCTGTCATGTAGATGCCCTAGGGTACTGCATTGCGCTGCTGACAAAAAGTACGCATGATGGCGATCAAGATCAGTGCACAATCGCCATCATGCGGCGCCCATTGATGTTCGCAGGTGCTGCCACTGAAGCCTTGAGACTGCAGACGGCCGAGTCGTCCTTGGGCGCGTTGGGTGCGGGGGAAGAAGCGCTGGGGGAGGTGGATGTTGATGGTTGATGATGGGTAGACAAGCATAGTTTGTAAATGTTAATAATGGTTAGTTAATGATGGTTAATTAATGATATTATAATGGTTGATGATGGCTAATGATGGTTAATGATGGCCAATTATGGGGGATTATAATGGTTGATGATGGCTAATGATGGTTAATGATGGCCAATTATGGGGGGTTATAATGGTTGATGATGGCTAATGATGGTTAATGATGGCCAATTATGGGGGATTATAATGGTTGATGATGGCTAATGATGGTTAATGATGGCCAATTATGGGGGATTATAATGGTTGATGATGGCTAATGATGGTTAATGATGGCCAATTATGGGGGATTATAATGGTTGATGATGGTTAATGGTGGTTAATGACGGCTAATTATGGGGGATTACAATGGTTGATAATGGTTCATGATGGTGATAACGCTGATTGATGGTGGTTTCTCATGGTTAGGGATGGTTAATGACGTGGTTGATGATGGCTAGTGATGGCCAATAGTTAGGGCTGGTGATGGTCAATGGGTGGGTAGTTGGCGATTCACAACCATAATTTGTGGTTGATTCATTGTAAATACTCATGGTTCGTCAACGGTAGGTTAGTGGCATGATGGTCCATGATGATCGATGAGTGATGAATTAGGGATTCATTGGTGGCATAGTTGTTACTTCATGGTTACTCAATGGCTAGTTCATGCTTTGTGAATGGCAAATTAGTTTGATAGTCAGTTAGCTGAATCTCACCAGTTGGATGATAGTTAGATGGTTAGTTTGCTTAGTTCATGGTTAGTTAATCATTAGTTAATAGCTAGTTAGTTAGTTAGTTAGTTAGTTAGATAGTGGCATCCCAGCAAATCTCACCAGCTTCGAAGCGCCGTTTCCGGGGACCTGGTGCTGGGTGACCTGATCACCGCCATCACTGTGATGGTCACTGGTGGGCCGCGAGAAGTGGGGTTGTCCATACATAGCAACCAAGACTGGCTGGTGGTTTTAAAGAATTATTATTTTCCCTAGTATTTATTAACAAATGCTTGGTTGACTAATATTTTCATAGGGGTTCAAACCACAAACCAGAATAATGATCATTATTAATCCGGAAACACCATGGATGATTATTGGGGATACGCCGTATCGGATACGCCATGTATGATTGGTTAGCAGGTCCCACCATGTTTGAACCGTGTTTTGGGGGTACACCGTTTTTGAACCCGTATGTTTTGTTTGTCAATACAAGTGGGATGATTGCCACAAACAACCAGCATGTTCTGATGGGCAAAGAGGCACCACCAAGCAGATTATGATCAATACATCAAACAATAAAGGTTGGTTTTCGACGTGTTTCATGCTCCTCAATATGTTGGATCCTTGGTCGGTTGGCAAGCATATTTTCCATAGGGGTGATTCAACCGCCAACCAGAAAACATGGTCACAAATAGCTGTTTATCTCAATGAATTTGTCCATTACTGAGGTCCTAGTACTACCTACTGCTCAACCAACCGCAGCATTAATGCTGTTACTGCTACAAGTCAACTAGGTATTGTTGGTTGGAATTCGCTTCCCTTATCCATCACATACCATTTACACTATACATGAATATCCATTATCACAGTCATCATTATCAACTATGCATAGCCATCATTACAACCATGTTGGTTGCAACCTGACTTAGAAATGGAAAATCCACCATGTGTAGCTGGCTTACCTACTGAAACTGTTGTGATTAGCTTAGCAGTGACCATTGCGAAACGCCATCAATCGCCATCCACTACTCATCATATAGCCACTCCCCCATCCACCATCACCATACCATGGTTACCAATCGTGACCCATTCCATGATAAGCCATTAGTACCATGGATTAGTCATAACAATCCATCCATCCATCCATCCATCCATCCATCCATCCATCCATCTCATTTCACTGCCAAGGTCAGTCCCAGCCCTGGCGCCGCAGCATCCCAGCGCCACTTTGGCAGCGTTGCTGGTGTCCCGTGGTTTGGTGAACGGTTTGGATCTAAGATCTAGTTGGTAGATGACGGTGGTGAATGATGGTGGTCAATGATCATGGTTAATGATGGTGGCCAATGATGCCGGATAATGATGATGGTTAATGATGATGCTTAATGATGATGATTAATGATGATGCTTAATGATGATGCGTGATAATGGTGGTTAATGATGATGCTTAATGATGGTTGTGATTCATGGTGGTTAATGATGATGCTGAATGATGCTGATTAGTGGATGGAATGTGTTCCATTTGCTTTGTTAGATTACCTACCTATGGATAGGATGGCTGGTGAATGAGACACCGAAAGTTGCTCCCGAAAACTTGCCTCCGAAAAACTGCAAGTTTTTATTGAGACATATGTGTGTTTCTAAAGCAGGGCCCCCCCCCCAATCATCCAATATTCATAATTTACAGTACAAAACCATCAATTTGGAATTTTTTGGGTCCCCAATTTTGAGAAACCACCATATTGAGAGAGACTGAGTCTTAAACCAATTGTCAACCCCTTCTCTGGAAGGCCTCCTGCCATGTACCGCCACCCCCAACACAGCTGGTTGCTACGGGAGCTGACCAGGACTCTGCGAGCCGATTGCCGACCGGAAACTCACGGAAGGTGAGGAGTTTCGGAGGGAAAACCAGGGTGAGGAGGTGCTTTGGTAGTGGGTGAATCAGTTAACCAACCAATTTCATTTGGGGATAATAACCACATATGATAGGGAAATCAATGATGAATGATAGGGCAACCAGGGGTAGAGGGCTTTGACCCATAGTCAGCTGGGGGATCCACTCTAAGGATGGAGAAACGACGGCAAGTCTTCGCAGAATTGATTGATATCTGCAAGCAACAAAGACGATGAAGATGAATAACAAGATGAATATGACAACTACAATAGTATCAATAGAAAAGAAATGAACCACTACGGAATAGCGAGCAGCTGTTCGTACTGGATCCTACCCAACCAATCAACCAAATCATTTGAAGAATAAAGGACTGGCATCCTGGCTATGCTGACGCTTCCAAGATGTAGGTGCCACAACGAGACTTAGCAACTCTTGATGTCGATGATCTCAGCTGACGCTGGGCTCCATCCCAACTTGGGCGCAGCGCGGCTCGCAGCGCGGCTCAGGTGGAGGAGCAGGTGGGTTCCTACATCAAACAGCTCGTCGGCGATGAGGGTGCGGGAGGGAGGAGGGACCTCTGGGGACGGTGCCACGTATGCCATGGCTATCCATGGCTGGGGTGGCGAAGTAGCGTTCAGTGTGGTTAATGGTTGAGTAAGCCAGGCTACTGTAGTGGCAAAGTAGGGTTAAGTATAGGTACTGGGCGGAGAAACCTGCTGGAATCGCTTCGAGTGTACGACTATGGCCTGGGAAGCACGGCCCCATCAGCCCCTGTGGCTTCTTGCAGCGGAAGGTTTGGGATGTCTAAGTCTTCTTTCCGCGCTTTCAGGAACTTGAGAGGTATTCCCAAACCATCCCAACAACTTTTTCCGATTTTTGGTCAGCCAAGCAACGCGGCGATCGAATCGATGTCCATCCTTGTGGCTTGTTTAGATTGAGCCCGGTTCTGGTGAGCACCGGCCAGGTGATGGCATGCTGCATTGGCGGCTGGTGAATGAGATGGATGCTATCGATGGTTTGATCCAGGACCCTTGGGGCCTCTTGCTGTGGGGTCCTGGTCCTTTCGCTTTTTTGCTAAGCAGTGCGTGTTTCTGATGGCTGTCGTTGTCGTCGTTGTTGTGGTTGTTGTGATGTTGTCTTGATGGATTTCAAGTTGCTCTGTTTCTTGTTAGTCAGTAAGTTGGTCATGGGGTAGTTGACAAATCTAAAAAAGGTAGACAAACACTGAAATGCGTACGGAAATCCTTTACTATTCACGATATCCAACAAGATAGGTCACTTCTTGGTTGCTGTATGTTGGGAGTTCGAATCAATGACTCTGTTGCTCTAAGCCCTGTTGAGCCTCCCTAAGGGCGAATAATCGGCAAGCTGGTCCAAGTGTTGGTGAAAATCATGGCCAAGGTCATCGCAGGTTGATGGTTGATTCACCGAAAATCCACCAGCTCACCACCTTCATCACCTCGGTCCAGGACAACATGGAGAAAAACCGTGCTGCTGAGCAAAAAGCCAGGCCACTCGTGGCCTGGGGGTTGAGCACAGCAATGCGGGATGAAGCCATCATTAGATGGTCATAAAGTCAAGGTTTTTCATGGCGGGCAGGGTGGCCCGAAAACCAACGACAGTGGAATCTGTATTGATTTTTTTTGGGATTTTTGTCAACGCATGGTAACGAAAGGCCATGGCCATGGTAAGCCATTATTGGCCATCACATCATAGCCAAATTACCCGCCAAATTACAAGCAGTGATGGAGCCCTTAAAACCTGTGAATCCATCACTGACTTAGCCAATACTAAACATTAAGCATGATTAACCATGAACCATTACCAACCATTTTTAAGCATTTATTCATCCATTTTTTTGACCATGGTGATATGGGCTGTCCATGGGGATCCCCAACTGCGATGTATGTGACTTGATGGGTCCATGTTGAGTTTCTAGTGCTCAGTACTAGCTGGCAATCAAAGGTTAATGATGGTGAAATGATACTGAAATAGTGGTGAAATGATGCTTACTGACGGTTAATGATGCTTAAAACGATTGGTAGTAATGCTCAACCATGGTTGGTGATGTTTATTGATGGTTTGCTCTAATGATGGTCCATATATATATATATATATCCCTAATCATCCCTTATCCATCCTTTTCGAGCCATGGCAAGGCAGCGGACGGTGTTGGAGCAGCAGGCGCACAGTTTTGCCATTGCTTGGTGCTGGTTTTAAAGAGCGCAACGAGCAACAAGACTCAGGGGTCAATATCAACGAACAGCAGTCGTTGGATCAAGCATTTGTTCCTGGTTTTTGCTTTTTCAACACTTTTTGATATCATTTTCCATCCGTATTTGGGATGAAACAGCTCGATACAGATTTTACTTGACATGAGCAAGGCTTGGAAGCACCAGAATTGGTAAGCTCCCAGCCAGCTTGCAGCTCCTGGGGATGGTGAGCGCGCCAGAGCCTTGAGAGAATCAACCAGGGGGCTCTGTGGAAAGAGGGAAGAAAGAGCCTTGAGAAGCAGCTTAGCATCCAGGTTGAGTTGCTTCTGGAAGAAAAAAGGTAGCATCAACTGTTCTTAACTATCATTGACTGGTAATGAACCACGATTAACCATTATAGCCCATTTGAATATCCAGGAAACATGATGAGCCATTACTAGCCATCATTATCCATCATGAACTGTATCAATCTCGGACCTTCACCCTGCTGTTCATTGTGGCTTCATGGCCACTGTGTAGCCAGTGGTTTTTGGACAGGTCCGGGAAGCTCGGAAAAAGGCGCGGCAAGGGCAGCCGTTGTGGTCCCCGTTTGATGTCCAAATTCTCTTGGGTAAATGGTAACATAGCAACATAGCCACTTCAACATAGTTGCATGCCAGTGTCCAAGGTTTTGCCTTTCTTCTTCGATTGTTGTCGCTGCTACTGCTCAGCTTCCGTGTTCTCGTCAGTTTCTGAATCTTTCATCGCAAGCATGGGGGTTTGTCCTAAAAATGGTGGTTTCCCCTCCGCAACAGACTGTTTGGTGCAACGCTGAGCTCGCTGAACGTTGCGCCATTCTGGCACTACGTAAAGGAAAGAACCTTCAAGTCGTGAAACCAATTACTACTAGTAGCCATTCTAAGTAGCCAACTACTAGTAGCCATTCTACGAGCCAGAATGGCTACTAGGTCGTGAAACCTCAAGTCCTTACTTAGCCCGCTGGACCCCACTCACAACGAGCATCCCAAGGAGGACCGGTCAGCACCGGTTGAAGCACACTGGGGACGTTGGCCCAGGCAAAGGGCCCTAGGAAAAGGGCATCCACAGGGGTAGCCGGTCCAACATAGGGACGGTATATTGTCACAGTGGTCTACAGTGGTGTTTTCCCCATGAAAATCATGGCGAACTGAAGGTTTATGAACTTGGATGGCTAACAAGATATCAATGCTGGTTGGTGGTTTGAAACTTTTTGACTTTCCCTAGTAAGTGTTAACAAACGTTTGGTTGACTTCCGCATATTTTTTCATAGGGTTGTTTCAACCACCAACCAGTGATGATCATTAGCCATCATTACCATACATAATTAACCAGTATTAACCATTTTTAACCACTAGTCAACCATAATGTTGATTGAAAACCCCTATTTTAAGCAGTATCAACCATTCTTAACCAGCATTAACCACCAGTATTACCTATTCAAACCATTATTATCGTTTGAAACCACCAACCAGTGATGATCATTAGCCATCGTTACCATTCATAACCAGTATTAACCATGTTTAACCACTAGTCAACCATGGGTGGTTCAACCACCAACAGCTGCTCCCAGGACCAGGACTTGAACCTCTCGCGGATGCACTGGGGCACCCAGATCCAGGAGCCGCCATCACTGCACCGTTGCTGAAGCGTTGCTGACCACCAGGATGGTTGACCATCATTCACCATTATCATGGGAATACCATTATTGTATTCTACCATATTGATTATACCCCAGCAAGATTCAGTAGTGCCTGGGGTATCATTATGAATTCTATCAATGGTCATTGATAATAGTGGTCAATTGATCCATGCTAATTCATAAATCATCTATAATTATTCATCAATTGGGTCAACTGAATTCAACCGCATTGATTATACCATCAGTTGACCCAGTTGATTCATAAACCATCAAGTCACTGAGCATGAAAATGATTGGTTTATGAGCATGAATTCTAGTCAGTTAGGATTCATAAACCATCGACCATCATTCACTGAGTCTATCATGAATCCATCAATTGCCAATGAAGCATCAGAAAGCACTGCCTGTGCAGGCGGATGCTGCCAGGCCGCCAGGGTTGCCAGGGGACTAAGGGATGCAGTTCGGAATGGGACGGAGTTCAGTTCAAGGGATTAATGATGGTTTGCCATTATGAAGCCATGATAAACCGATTATTAACCACTATTAACCTATGATGAACCATCATTATTATTCATGAACCATGTTCAGTTTGATGATGGTTAGTGATGGTTAATGGTGGTTAACCGTGCTGGTGAATGATGATGGGTTCCGGGGAAACACGAACCTTGGGGGGCAAAAAGTATAACTTTAACCTGGGTACCTCTCAGCACCCTCGGAACTAACTTCAAAGAAAACCCAGAGGGCAGCAGTCAATTGTGTTGGTGCACCAGTGCATACTTCTTGGCAGCGTGCAGACGGCAGGTGGCAAGAAGAGGAACGCTTAAAGAAACTTCGCCAGCAAGAGGCAGCCGCGACCCAGTGGTGCCTGTTTGATGTCTGGGTGGTTTTTGTTCCAATTGGACAGTGATAAAATTCAATCAGCTTGCTGCCCAATAATATTGAACAGCCGATAGTTTGGTACACTTTGATTTTTTGCCAACCAATTGCCCGTGGGCAACCGAGCAAGTAGTATCCATTTCTCTTTGTATTGACTGATTATCAGCTCTCTTTGGACTGGCTGATGATCATGGATGATGGTCATGCCATGGTGATCGTACCCCTAAGTGGCATAAAGCATTGCGGCAGCCAAGTTTTCGCTACCACGGGGTCCTCGTTAGTTTTCGGCCTTGCAACATTGTGCCCTAACAATGGCCAGGTTTGGTCCGAAAAGGCTCCGTTATATGGTGTTTTTCATGGTCATGCAAACTAAGAGCCCTTGTTGGGCTTGATTGAGTCTATGATTAGCTTTCTCGGCAGATACAATGGCATGTCCGAGCCTAAATGCACAGGTTGGAAAATATGATGGATGTTTATTGTTTAATATTATCAATGCTTGACACTGCTAGTTAAGAAATACCAGTTGGTCGAAAAATCTTAAAACTTGAAACTCTTTAAGGGGCGCTTAGTTGAGCCAAAGATAGAACTTCAACTCATTGGTTGGTAGCTGTCATGGGTTCAGGGACTCGACAATACCAACTAACCCTGGTCGATACTTCAATATTTCCCAACAACAAGCAAAACGTCAATATGCCACAATAGTTACTGGCTGATATTTCTCAACACTATGCCTTATTACTGTTAGGTTTCCCATAGCCACCACTGGTCAGATCCGGTTGAACCATCCTGGATGGGTTCATGGGACCATCGATCTGCGCAACATACACTCCGGTAAACGAATCTACAAGTGGAAAATCCACCATTTTGTGGCTGGTTTACCTATGACTGGTGATTCTTAGCGCAATCATGTTAGTTTCCTAGAGGCCAAGAACCACTTCCGAGGAATCCATCACCAATAATCCATCACCATGGAAAATCACCGGAAGCTAGACTTTCCCATGACTCATTTCTGGGAATCTCGCCATCTCCTTGGTTTAACCATCATTTAGCCATCATCGAACCAATCATTTTATCATTCATTGAACCAGTATTAACCATGCATTCAATCAGTAAACCCCAACATTTAACCATCATTTAGCCATCATTTAGCCATCATTTAGCCATCATTTAGCCATCATTCAGCCATCATTTAACCATCATTTAACCATCATTAAATCATCATTTAGCCATCATTCAATCATCCATTGAGCCCCCACACACCACATCTCGCTGCACAGCTGCGGTTTTCAACAGCAGCGGACCTCCGCTGTCAGACGCTGCGGAAGTTCAACGAGGAGCAAGCGCGTCATGCCGAGGCCACGGCTGGCGCGGCTGGATGAATGGTGATAGTTGATGGTAGTTGATGATGGAGAAATGATAGTTAGATGATAGTTGATGTAAGCAAGTGGTTGTTGATGATAATGATAGTTGATGGTAATGGGCTATGGGTCAAGCAGTTCACCAACCAACTAATGGTTGTAGCTGGTTATAATGGTTAATAATAGGGGATGATAACTAACAATGTACCAACTATATGGCTATGGGTCAAGCAGTTAACCAACCAATTTCATGGGGGAATAACAACCAACAACCTATAGGGAAAACAATGGTAGGGGAACCAGGGGGACTAAGGGTGAACTGACCCACTGCCAGTTGATGATGGTGAAATGATAGTTAGATGATAGTTGATCATTTACACCTCGATGACAAATGATAGTAAATCAAGGGTAGTAAATGATAGCTAATACTGGTGTAAGCAAGCGGTTGTTGATGATAATGATAGTTGATGATAGTGAGAGTTGAAGGGTAATGCTGGTTGATGTTGATGAATTAGAAGGTGGGTGGTTTGGGTCATTGATAGCGATGGTTGCTGATGCTGCATGAGCAACCAACCAAGGATGGAAGGATAGGTGTAGACCGGTGGGGGCGAAAGAGATGATAGTGTTGGTCGACTACCTGAATAGGAACACGTTTTGGACTGCTTTGTGTGCATTTATGTCAATAAATGTCGCTTGACTCTGAAGTGCAAGGCAAGAGAGGGCAAATTCATAGTCGTGATGCTATGACTTCGGGGTTCTAGGAAGAAAGGATGTGGACATAATAAATTATATACATATATATGGCTCCAAGATGTGCAACTCTTGCCCATGTCCGAGGGTGCTAAAACTACTAGGAAGTCAGAGTATGACATCAGTGCAACAATTCGTTGTTGTGGGTGGATTCTTGGTTTGTTGTACTACGAGCATTTCGTGTGACTCATGATTGCTAACTAGACTACAAGAGAAAACCACTCAACTATAGGGGTTGTGCTCGTTGTCAGCTACAGGATAGGACCCCTGGTTCAACACGCCAACCACTGGCAGACCAGTATGATGTACTGCTACCATTTCGCCACAGCTGGTTGTTTGCAAGAAGACTCTCCTAAGAAAGAAGTAAAGCAGTTCTGGTTGTCTCTTGGGCTGCTGTTTGTGACAGAGCAACCTATCATTGAGTATCATTATATGACCGTGGACCCTTCTTGGCAGGAACGATTAACCATCAAAAATCCTTGGTTGGTTAACATTGACCATTTAGCATGCCAATTACCCACTGATTGGCCATTCATCATGATTATTACCCACCAAATATGGATACACTACGTTCATCAAAATATAATCAACCATCATGTAGCCATCATTCTGAGCATCATCAACCATCATGACAGTGACCACAAAGTAGGCGCAGAAACCGTGGTTCTGAACCAACCATTCACCAACCTCTCACCCACCATAGCCATCCACCATGGCCACCCACCATGGCCGCCATCCCTTCACCCACCATGGCCGTGGTGTCCATGGCCGCCGCCATGTCTACCCCCGTGGCTGAGGCCTCACGGCGTCGGCGAGACGCCGAGGCCCAGGAGGCGGCGCTGCTGGAGCGAGAGATGGCGCAGCAGGCGCCGGCGCCCCGGTGGCGCCCCGTGGGGTCCACCGACGTTGGCACCGGAGCCGTTTCGGGACCCCGGAAGATGCTGAAGATGAAGATTTGATGAATTGCTTTGAATATGTTTTTTTTATTTGATTTGATTTTGTTTGATTTGGGGGCATTCCTTTTTCTTTGAAGAAACCACAAAGTGATGGTTGGTCAACGCTGAATTGATGGTTTTGCTTGCTGCTTACTCAGTGATGCTGAGGTGATGGCGATGGTGGTCGACAAATGGACCATGACGATTACTGGTAGGTGCTAATACGGGCCCTGTTTGTGAAAAGAATCAGTTTATGGGGATTATCGCCCGGTTTATAGTCAACCCATATCATGATAAACGATCATTGGCTATTACGACTGGTTCACCTTGAATAATAATTCATAATGACATATTCCAGTATATAACCATCATAAATCATGGTTAATCACATATGGTGGTTTCTCAAGTCATAGGGGACCCCCCAGTTATCATCCAGCTTATTAATCATTAGTACTCAACCAACCATAACTATGGGGTACCCCTATGACTTGAGAAACGCCCCACATGGAATATCACCACTACAACCACTACAATCGTTATACATATCATATAACCACATAGCCAATATCAACCACTATACATATGGAACATAACCACTATAACCAGTATACAACCACTATAATCACTGTAGTTGCCATTCAAAACCTGCGGTTCACAAACTAGTTATCCACTATAACCACCTTCATATTGGTTATAGTGGTATATATTGGTTATAGCTGCACTAGACAATGGAACATGACCAATATAGCCACCTTAAACCCTTGCGCTTCATCCTGCTTCACCATGGACCCCCCGGGTCGGTCATGCCATATCGCCAGGCCCAGGACGCCAAGCGTCGGTCGGATGTGGCGGAAGAGCAGCGCAAGAGAAAGCAGCAGGCGGCGGTTGTTTGGGCGGTGGTCGTTGCTGGTTGGTTGTTTGTTTTTTTTTGGAAACTAGTGGTGACTAGTGGTTGACTAGTGATTGGAATAGGTGAACTAGTGGTGACTAGTGGTTGACTTAACTAGTGGTTGTTGTTGAACAGGTGGACTTGTGGTTTATGAACTGGTTGAACTGGTTGAACTGGTTGGTTGGTTGGTTGCTGGTTGTTTGGGTTTTTGAACAGCTTGACTCCTGGTTGACTAGTCGTGAATGGGTGAAGTAGTGGTTAACTAGTGGTTTGACTAGTGGTGAATGCTTAAGTAATGAGTTTGATGAATGGTTGATTGAGGTTGATTCGTGCTGATGTTGGTTGGTTTCTGTTGCTGCTGGTGGGGTGTTTGCTGGTTTGTTGTTTGTGTTGTTGGTTGTTGCGAGCCTTCTTCGTTCTTCTTGGTTGTTGCTGTTCCTGGGGGGTGCAGAAGTGAAAGAAATTTGATCATTGATCAATGGATCAACTTCTTTTTTATCCATTTCATCAAAGGTTGGTTGAGATTTCAACCATGAGATTCGAACTATGACATACTATATAGATCACAACCAATGACATACTGCAACATGCTGTAACCATAACATGCCATAATATACTATAACTAATAATCATAACTAATGACATACTGCAACATACTGTCACAATAACATACTACAACTAATAATCATAACCAATGGTCAGCAACGGCCCCTTTCCGTTTCATCATAGGCTTGCGGCTACCAGGAGATGGCCCGGCAAATGGCCGATGCGGCTCGGGAGGCTGCTGAGCAGAAGGCCAGAATGGCGGCAGGTTTTTGACATGGCCTGAGTTGAAGAAGTGTTGGTTCCTAATAATAAACACTCAGGCCAATCAATAGTAAGATCAACTCTTGCAAGAAACCAAGCAGGGCTGGCCACTCAAAGATAGATTGTAGTAATATCATTTGATCTACTGCGTTGAAGAACTGATCAACGACTACTAATTGTTGGCTACAGCAATCAGATCTCTTGAAAACCGTGCTCTTCTACTAACCCATTTGCACCCTAAATTGGTTCAAACTCGTGATTGTTAAAAGTTAAGAATGGTTAATTACTGCGTGAGGAATCCTGTTCACAAAGCGTAGATGATGGTTCATGATCCAAAAATAGAACCACCAAACAAGAATCAACTGAGCCAGGCAATTGGAACGCAATTGATTCCCCAGGCAAGGTTTCCCAAAGATGGTTGATTGACACAACCAAATGATACAACTCAAATGTGTGATCACGAAGGTCTCGCTGGTTATTTTGGGATGCAACCTGCGGATAGTACCATGGGTGCGCGCTTAGCATCCAGAAACAGTGTTTAGATATCGGTCAACCGAGATATTCCTCGAGCTTGCACGCTGCACTTTCCAGCCCGTTGTTGCAGAACCATTCAGAAATCTGAGACTTTTTGAAGGAAACAATCATCATCAGTTGCCATACAAATTCTGACCGAACATACGCAGAGAGTTAGGGGGGAGGTCTGTTGCGGATCGAGGGATTTTACTGGTTTCCAAGGTACCAGTAGTGTTGATTCAGTTGCCTACCTGGAGTTTGGATGGTCCTAGCCATCATGGTTCCATCACTGTAGTGCTCCTAGGTTTATTGTTTGGGTTTAACATGATTTCTAAGAGTTTTTCAGTACACACTAACCAACTTATGAAATTTGTATGTATCATATTGATCATATCGCATGTTTCTCAACAACTATCATTTGTGACAATCTTGTGTATTCATAGAATCATAGTGAGAAATAATCATGCTCAATAAATATTGCATACATTATTTGCAGATAGTGTATATCGAAATATAATCAATATCGTCTAATCACTATTAATAGTATATCTATCAATATAATCAATATAGTCACTAATCAATCAATATAATCAATTAATATAATCAAAAAATCTACCATTATCTACCGTATATTCTCATACACACCAGGCGTTCACGTCCTCGCTGAAGGACATCCACTGTCAGCCGCAGGTGCTGAGGAAGCAAGCAGAAGCTCAGAAGGAGCGGCTGGTGGGCGGGGCTCTTCAGAGCCCGCTAACGGCGATGTGGTCCATGGATGTCCAGGGTTTCTATGGTACACGAGACTAGCAGGAGACTAGTAGTTGGTGATGCTTATGACCTGAATATGTACATCTGAAGAACTGAATATATTTATGTATATATATATATATAGATATACATGTATACATTAGATATTGTATTGTAAAATCATATGCTTGGAGCGAGGAAAGGAGCAAAATCAGGAGGTACAACGCTTAGGCAGAGGCACCATCAACCTGTCCGCGACCGAGCCCTTGACTTACCCTGTCTAGTTGGGGAACATCATTACCCAGGAGCTGGGTTTGCAACAAACCAAAAGGCCCATGTCAAGCAATTAGAATTTGTATGACTTTGTCGATTGTGCGCTGTTTATTATTTGCTGGCACAAGAACGTAGATTGTCGATCTATTTTTGTTTCGTGGATTGTTCATTGTTGATTTTTTTTTGTTGATTGTGAGGAGAGATTGCCCCTTCTCCAAGCCAACGCATTTGCCATGTTTTTTCTCTATGAAAGCGAAGCCTTCCGCATGGGTCATAGGAATCCCACAAGTTTGTGGTGCCGGAAGGCATGTCGAGCCTGACAACAGCTTATCATGACCCACCAGGTTTTCTCGACAAACTTTTGGTAATCTGTTAAAATTGTTTTTTTTTTCCAATCTGCATGCTAGTCATGTAAGCTTTCGACACAGCAGTGCATTTCTACAAGGAAATTGACTGAACGTTCGCAGCAAGCACTCGATTTGCATGGTGACTGGGCCCAGGACATTGCAATGATGAAAGCTCAGATTGTTTGGGTGCTCAATGGCGTCTCTCTCGTGGGTGTGGGATGTTGGCCCAGCTTGTTGGGAACTCTACCCAGATTCTGGGGAGTGGTTGTTTTGGACCCGTGCCGATATGAGCCCATCAAACATGCCAACTCGTTGGTTGCTTGTTGGCATGGGCGTTGTCGTTCGCAGTTGTTATCATTCCAAGCATTGGTTGATTAGCCATTTTTGGGACGGTCATCATCATTCACTATCTATTGTCATCTTGTGTACCCCACAGCCAAGAGATTTGACCTCGCAACAATATCGGCCACTTGGGACAACCCAGTCTCCATTGAATCAGATATGTGTGTGCCACCAAGTTTCATGTATCATACTAGCTGATCGAACTGACTGGTGGTTTTGAATAGTCTTATTATCCAAGATGTATCAACAAATGGTTGGTTGGTTGACTTGCTCATATTTTTCATGATGGGGTGGTTCCACCACCAATCAGCTAAGTCTGTACTGCATTGGTTGTTTACATGCCGTATCATTTTCATTAGTGCTAACCCATCACCCAGACACTCCATGCTAACCAACATTGACCTATGAAATGACCCAGTTTGGTAGATAAATAAAGGATAGACAACCTACAAATTCACCCAAAACGAACATTTGGTAAGTAAAGAGATCGTAGACAAGCTACAAAGTTATCACAGATAACCTACAATAATTAAGCTACTCAATAAACCACACATGGAGTGTTTGGGTCCTGGAAAGCTCGCGCCGAGACGGAGACCGATCTCCTGAAAACAACAGGACTCTACCAACAAGCTATAGGAAACAGGTCATCCTACCCAACTTTGGGAGGCTCAAGCTGTAAGTTTTCATGAGTCTAATTACTTGTGGCCAATTGATCACATTTCACGTGTTTGTAGATTTGATTAGATTTGTTGGCTGGACGATAGTTAATCAGCGTCAACAACTGTTTGTTAATGGCCAATTTCCGCATTATTTGAGATCCAAGCAATAAATCTTTTTAACTACAGTACACTAAATTGTTCATTAATTACGAATTTGTTGATATTTGGTCTATTCATGAAAGAATGTTTATTAATCTATTAATGCGTTACGCATTAATAATTTATCATTACATACACGTTATTACGCGTTAATCGTCGTTAATCAATATTCCCAATGGTTGCTTGTGACTCTTGCTGCTATGCACATCGTCCGCGCCGTTAAGCCGACTCTTCCACGGCTTGGGCCGAGTGTCTCAGATTCACCCGCGGTTTGTTTTCTTTTCAAGTGACGTTCAACAATAGTTTCAAGACAATGTTTTATAGGCAGTGTTTAGTGGCAAAGACTGGTGAACCAACTAGTTTTAAAGGACCAGAAGCAGTATAGTTTCAAACTTGTGGTTTGAAGTCACAGCAGTTTGCTTAGCCAACTGATTTTGTAGACAGTGTTTGAATGCTCGATCATTGCCAGCGTTGTGCACCTTGGTGTGTCGCAACAACCCTTTGTCGATCAGCAGCATGGGTCCCCCTGATGTAAGATGTCGGCCCATTATAGTACAGATTCTACAGGACATTGCTATCACTGCAGGTCACTTGTAGGTTGTTGATATATTTCACTCTGATGCGTGGTTATTGTTACTTGAGATGACCTCCGTGATTGAACCGCCTGTTGCAGGTTTGGATATATGTTTTCCTGTATGAGCGAACCAAGGTTCATTGCCAACAATTCCGTGTTTTGTTGTAGGGTTATAACCTAACAATTTGTTGAATTGAGTTGCTCATTGACATCCACTTCCCATGGTAGGTATACGCATGTGGTATGGATCTAGCAACTTGAACTGATAAGTGGTGGTGATTTTGTATCTCTGTTGCCTTTTACTCCAGCCATGGGGATGTCAGGCAGTGATGGAAGCACAGGAGCGGCAGCGTTGCTTGGTGTAAGATGGCCTGGATGGGTGCCTGATAGTACCTCAGTGGTTCACAAGCGAGAACACCATAGGTACAAGCTGGTGAGGATGATTTTTTTAATAATCACTACTTACATAGTGAGGTCCCCAGTTCCTCAACTTAGGTGATATAACTACGCTGACTATCACTTATCGTACAAAAAGCCTAGCAGCCTATAGCTGTCAGTAATCAATGATCATGCACTAGTATTGAGCATAGTTAACATAGGTACAGTAACCATTATTAATTGTGCCAGGATGCACCACGTAGATCCATTTGGCCGCTGTGAAGAAGCAATATGGTGAACCCACCATAGTTGCTTGTTCCCCAACCATGGACAAGTACAGGTCTTGATTGGGATTTGCAAGTGTCCATGTTTGGTGACCCATGCTCATGTTGATTCAGGAATCACTCATTAGTACCTGCTGCAAAAGGGATTAGCAGAACCGTATGTGGGACTGTATTGTCCTGTCGGTATTATGAAAGAAGTAATGCATCCATTTGCTAATCATTTCGCATATTGTGGTACAATGTCACAGGGCGGGGGCTTTCAGGTACTTTTTGTTAGGGGGTATTTGGTGGTTTCTTGTGATAGGGGTACCCCCAAATCACCCTTTCTTAACCATTCATAGTAATAAACCAACCAGTTTGGGGGGTTCTCTATTTTGAGAAACACCAGAAATCTGTTTGAATCGACGTCCATGCCCCACGCAATCCACCCTAAGATGAGCAGGCACGGTTTCATCCATGCTTTCACTTCAATTTCACTTCGGACCCAAAAGCCGCCACAGCTGGGTTGGTGATCCGACTGGTTGGGTCTTCTTGGAGGGGATTTATGTTGTATGTCGGAGACTTATGTTGCAACCCTATGTTACGTTGGTTAGATTGTATCTAGGGGATTTATGTTAGTTGATGGCATCTTATTGGTTGCATATGGATTTCGAGGAGCCGGTCCCGGTAACTCATTGCTTGGGAGTGCTCCCAGCAACCGAGTTACCACTCCCCCACAGGGACCATTTAGAGCTAAGGAAGATGCTGTAAGGCCAAAGTTTTTCATTTCAACATCTGATGTGGCGCCTCCGTTAGTTCAGTTAGTTTACAAGTAGAGCAATACCATTATGGATCATTAGGGATCATAATGGTACATACGACATCATAAAAACTTCACACAACTATAATCAAGTTGAATGGCTTATCATCCAAGTTGCTAATAACCACATTAGCATAACCACATCAGATAACTTCACCTAGTTGTGACTTGGGGCACCACTTTCTGCTTCAGAGAACTTCTAAACCTCCTGGAGTTGTTGCCTCGCGTGGCAGCAATGGCAGGTGCTGAGTCCTTCCAGAGAATGAAAGATAAACAGGCGCCCTGTGGCACACGAATGGCTTCACCAAGGGTCGAGTTGTTTTTTCTCATTCATGGAGTTATTTTTCCCTCGTTTCGATGGAAGTATTCAATTAGCCTATTTTGGAAAAAGATGCAATGTCCAATGTCCATCAGAAACCCTTAAAACTTTCATCAGAAACCCTTGAAATGTTCATCAGAAACCATCGAAATGTTCATTTGTTCCGTCCGAAACTGCGAAAATTCCATCAGAAACCCTTGAAATGTTCATCTGAAATTCCAGAAAAACCCTTGGAATGGTTGAGTTTTCAGAACTGTTGCGGCCGTAGAATGACCGAGAAAAACCACGCCACACCACGGCGGCAGGGCAAGGCGCAGGCGCAGTATGAGGCCGCGCCTGGATGGGCCCACGGTTGGATGGCGCCTGGATGGGCTCCCCTGCGGCTCGATGTCCAAGTTGTGCCGTTGATATCTAGTGATTTTGGTAAAATGTCCAAGGATTTAGACCAATCTTGGGTTGATTTCGCGAGATTTAGACCAAGTTGTGTATCAGAAAACCCCCATGATTTTAAGGTCTAAATCTTTGTAAAGACCATAGATTTTGGAAAATATATGAGGTATATATATCCAGATAGGTTATACGAAAAAACAAGAAATCAATGGTTCATCTTGCGCGATCTCACCCGAACCAATTAAAGGCCACAAAAGTGCGGTGATAACCACTGCTGGTTATCCAAGCGCTAAGTCGACTTTCATATGGGTGTGTTTGTCCCCAAGCAGTTTGCATCAGCACGGCGACTTAGTCTAAGTGCTTATGTGGTGATGGGATGGCATCCCAACAAATTTGAATAAAGAAGGACCGCTATGCATGTCTACATCTGCAAAATTTATGAATGTATACCCTATAGGAGCCCAGTACATGCCAATAATGATGCCCATCCTTTGTTGCGCGTGGTGGCCATGGCTATTGTATGCGATGTTCATACCATGCCAAGCAGGCGTAATCTGTTTTCAAGAATCTTAAACGCGAGAAGAGCACGGTCAGAACGAAATGAAATACAAATAGCCCGGGGAACGTGTCACTGTAACAAGTCAAGCATCGACATTATCATTAGTATTATATTGATGAATCATGACTAATTAACCATCATCAATCATCATCAATTTAACATGAATCGTGTCTATCCATCATCAACAATTCTGGTGATCATCAGTAGTCATCATTTGACCATCATGATTACCCATGATTAATCACGATCGACCGCCATTCATCGCTATTAGCTGTCATTGATTGTCATCGAGAGTCACCAGGCATCGCTGTGAGGCCAGTTTGACCAAATTGACCGCAAACAAACCACTGCTAGTAACCATCATCAACGGGCTCATAGCTACAGTAATCCGAAAGTATCAACAGCCAGTTGTCAATCAGCCAATGGTGAATCAGTTGATTCTTGTAAATTTGTTATTGGGCTGTTATTAGCCAATGACGTAACAATTGACTAATAAATAAACACAAACTAATCCTTGTCAAACGACAACAGATTCACTGATTCTCAAGCGTTGATTGAATATTTCACCACTCTGAAACATTATAAACCATCATTAACCACTACTTACCACTACCGCTAAGTCACCGTCTTTTTTTAGCCATTCTTAACCATTTCTAACCATCCAAAATTACCCATCATCTAACCATTATCAACCATTATTAAACCTGCATGAACCATCATTAACCATTGACTAAGTGCTGGTTTCTAGCCACTCACCCAAGTCACTTCACCCATCGCCAGGCCAATGCCGGCAGCGAGCTCGCAAGGCTTCGAAAGGAGGAACGAACCAACGGGATCCCAGCGCTGCAACGGTGGCTATGCCAAGGGGATTGGCCTTAAGAAGCTCAGCGATTTGTTGTGGTGATATCGCCCTGGTGAGTTCATTGATTATAAGTAGTTCTGAGCTAGCAGTAGCGGGCAATTAGTGATTGATATGGTTGATGAGCGATTTCTGTTTTCGGGGGATGGCCCAATTTGATTGTGTCGCAAACTTGGGCTCAATGCTCAGCCGAGTGATGGCATACTGAATAGATCAGACTCACTCCCGGACAACTATGTAAACACAACATTTGCAGTTTGATATATGCATGTATCTAAACGAACATATATGATGGCCCCTCGATCATCAACAAGTCATAAAGGTGCTCACTGGGGTTCCATTGTCAACCGAAGTCTACACAAACTGCTCGATAGACTCAGATAGACCATGATCTCTCTGCAAAATCCCCCATTTTTCCACTGGACTCATCTTGGAACATCATGGAACATCTTGCCGCCAAAGATGGAACACCATTCACCACGTGCCAAAGCCACAGCTACCTGTGCCAAAGCCCTGACTTTGTTGGATCACTCACCATGTTGGCGCCTGCACCTCGCCTGTCGTCCTCACCTCCCCTAGCGCCCACCGTACCGGCCTCCACGGCCAAGTGTTTGCGCAGCACGGGGTGTGGCAGCCACGGGGTGCGTGGCATAGTGAGCCTTGCTGCAGGGGTTGCCACTTGGCAGAGACGGAGATTGATGGATGAAGTAGTCCGAAGGAGTGAACTTTGGTGAAGGAAGTGAAGGATGGTGTTGGTGGAACGTTGGGTGGTGTTAGTTTGCACAGATGATTGGTTGAAGTTTTGCTCATGATGCAAATAAAAGTGGGAGAGAACATATACAAGAAACATAGACACAAAGTAGTACAGTAAGCGAAGTGCAGCACAAGAGCCGTGTAGGTCAAAGGTCCCCTGAGACGTGCATGGACAAAGGATGCCACTTTGTTTGCCTCTCTTTGACCCTTGTTTCGTTGTGCATCCTTCAAACCATTGACAAATCAACCACAACCTTCGCAACTGCCAAACACATGATTTGCGTATATATGAACAACAAAAACGTGCCATTTTGATCCATTTTGTATGGAATTAATGTGGCAATTTTGACAACCACACGCACATGGAGCATGGATTGCAATCCCAGCCCATGTTCGACTTGCAGTTGTTGGCTTGTTGTTGGTTGTTGTCTTGGTGGTAGAGCAGCTGTTTCCTTGCGTTTGTTTCAGTTGACAGCGCTGTTGTTTGGCATGTTCGAAGCATTTGGCTCGGGTTTTGACTTTACCTTGATTTGGACAGAGACATGGCCAGTATACAGCATACATTAATCAACAACAACGACCACAACCAACAAACTACAACTGATTGTTCTTTGCTTCTTGGTTTGTTTGGTGTTCATCGGTTTCTATTGCGGACGTACTCCCGAGAGGTGATTGGTTCTTGGACTCTTGAATCTGCCCCGATGAACATTCGGATTTGCAATGTGTATTACCAATCATGGTTGCTGCCGAATTAAGTGGGCTATACATGGGCTATTCATTGGTCACCCCTTTGTTTATCACGAACTACTCCACTTTCAACCGTAATCATTTTGTATTAAGCCTGTTATTACCAATAGTTGTACTAGCCCTTGCATATTATGCACTATCAACCCTTTGTTATTACCAGTGATATGGTTAACCCTTGTTATTACCAAATAACCCTTGTTAATAGAACTGTTTTGCCAGTGATATAGTACCCTATCAACCCTTGTTAATACAACGGTTAACAATCACTAATAAGTGCTTAATGCCATGGTCACGCCAACATCTCGCCCCAGGTGACCCACCGGCTCAGCCGTCGCAGCGCCCGAAGAGCCGCCGCGTCGCCAGAGATCAAGGGCCCTAAGGGAAAGCCACCGCCCAAAGTGGAGCCTCCGTGGGAGCCAGACCAGGAGATGATGCTCCTGGCCTCGTTGTGGTGGTTGATGGTTATGTATAGTTCTATGTCATGTCATGTCACTGGATTAGTTCATAGGATTTTTTGCAGGATACCCTGGGTATAGTCATGGTTTAAAGGGATTCCTGCAGATTTTCCCATCAATTTCTGGGAGCCTGGCACCAAGCAACCAAGGTATATTCGTCCACCAGTCAAGTAGAAGAGTTGGTCAAGCCAGCGAGAATAGAGCAATGATTCTGGGATACAAGGAGGGCAATGGCGGCTGTAACCACCAATCTTGAGACAAGGAGCAAGAATATGGCCGTGATCTTCAGTGCACAGAACTGTACTTGTGGCTGGTATCCCAAAGTGAATCGACTCCCCGTGATGTTGTTTTTGGATGTTTTTGGTGCCTTGCCTCTGGGTGTTGCCTGGCCTAGCTGTAGTTGATTGTTCTGCAGCAACATGAAGCACCAGAGAATCCCGGAGCTCCGGAAAGTGGAGGGTTGTGATGTGCCTGATCTTTTTCGGGTTTGGATTGCTTGCATGGAGAGTATGATGATTTGAACGTGTGGGTACCTGCTAGGAAACATGGTCGAACAACAATATGGGGGGGTTCTTAAAATAGTGAACCCCAAAATAGTTGGTTGCTCACTATACATGGCCAATATTGGATGATTTAGGGGTCCCTTATGACTTGAGAAACACCCATATGGCTCACCATGGTTGCCAAGCCGCCAAGCCAACCACCAACTTCACGTGCACCAAAAACCGTCACAGCATTGCTCCAAGCAGGAGCTCGGTGTCACTGCACCCATGGGCTTTTTCGACCCCCTGGGCATTGCGCCAAAAGACAAGGAGATGCGAAGCCGGGGAAAGCCATAGCCCAAGCAGCACAGCCATCCCTCACGGTTTTTGCATGACTTGAAGTGAACAACCCCTCACGGTTTTTGCATGACTTGAAGTGAACAACCCCTCACGGTTTTTGCATGACTTGAAGTGAACAACCCCTCACGGTTTTTGCATGACTTGAAGTGAACAACCAACTAGGGATGAGATGGATGACTAACTAAAAAATAATTGAAATAACTTCGAAGTTCATACAACCAGTGATGGAATCATTAGATCAATAAATATGATTTACTGTAAGTTATAATTGAACCTCTATGTGATTCAACAGGAAAACAGGAAAACCATTTAAACGGTGAGTTTTCATGCTATCGATTGAATGGGTGACAAACTTGATCAACGAGAAGAACTGTGCAGATTCCTTAATTTATTTATCAAACATTTGTCCCCCTATTGCTAACCCCTTCCCTCCCGGAATACACTTTGTTACTAGCTGTTAGTAGCCGGTTATTAGCTGGTTAATAGTACTGTAAAATTATTGTCAATACTTCTTTGTTTTTTAGCTGCTTAATAGTGAAATGTTCGTCAATAATTTGATAATTGACTTTCCACTGAGTTTCAGAGTGCTTGTTAAGAGCTGGTTAAGGGCTATAGTTGATAGCTGGTTAAGAGTCAACTGCTTGTTGATATTTAGCTTGGCTTAGCTGGTTAAGAGTCATCTAGCTGGTTCCAACCTTAGGTTAACAGCTGGTCATTGGCTAGAGTTAGCAAGTAACTTCTTGAGCGGTTAATAGCTGGTGAACTAACCATAGCTGGTTAATAGCTGGTTAGTGTATATGGCTGTGGGTCAAAACCCCGTACCCTTGGTTCCCCCACCATTAACCATTGTTTTCCCTAGTATTGTTGGTCATTATCCCCCATGAAATTGGTTGGTTAATATTGATCCATAACCATCTATAGTTGATATACAGTGCATGCGCTATACAAGAATTCCATTTTGTTTGCCCAGGGTCCCTCAGATTCTTAATTTAAATAGCGCTGGATTTTGCAACATCATGTGTTGAGGGTCCCTTAAATTCTTAACAGATTCTTGTTTACATAAGCATCGGCAACCATAGATATGACTTTGTTCCACCATGTTGTCCTTATCACTGAATATTGATTTTTAGGGGTTCTCATTGCTGATTCACCCCTCACAGGTCATCCAAACACGATTCCATGCCCAGTCTTCCATTCCAGCCCCAGCAAGCAGCAGCACCAGCAACAGCGGCAGCAACCTGAAGAATGGAAAGGCCGTGGTGCAGGCCGGGTGCTGAGGGACGGTTCTAGGGCCTGAGACAAACTTCTGGGCCGTCTGTTCTGTTTGGGGCTTTCTTTGGGCGCAGAGACCGCAGAATGCAAATCCCACTGGTTCTGGAGCCTGGGACAAGCTTTTGGGGGAGGCTCATGGCCGAGGAATGAAGGAAGAAAAAAAAACTTTTCGCGGCCTGAAAAGTTTTTTTTTGTTTTCTGAGGGTTGGGGGCTCCACTCCGCCCAGGTCTTCCAGGTCTGTTCTGTTTGGGGTTTTCTGTGGGTGCAGAGGCCGCAGGATGCAAACCCCGCTGGTTCTGGAGCCTGGGACAAGCTTTTGGGGGAGGCTCATGGCCGAGGAATGAAGGAGGAAAAAAAAAACTTTTCGCGGCCTGAAAAGTTTTTTTTTGTTTTCTGAGGGTTGGGGGCTCCACTCCGCCCAGGTCTTCCAGGTCTGTTCTGTTTGGGGTTTTCTTTGGGTGCAGAGGCCGCAGGATGCAAGTCCCACTGGTTCTGGAGCCTGGGACAAGCTTTTGGGGGAGGCTCATGGCCGAGGAATGAAGGAAGAAAAAAAAAACTTTTCGCGGCCTGAAAAGTTTTTTTTGATTTTCTGTCGGCCAAGTTGCTTTTCAAGTGTGATTTTCCTTTGAGAAGATCGGGTTGCCAAAGAACATCTGCTCGGCCACAAGCCAGGCAGCAATGATTGCCTTGGAGAGAAGGCAGAGCAGGCGCGCTCCTGGTGAAGTGGTGTGGCTGACAGAAACTGACTTGGAGGAGGCATGTTGAAGACTTGGGCACGCATTGGTTTGCTGCAGCTGTTCCTGTCACAGCTCGGCAGCAAGCATGATTGTCACAGCCAACCTTCAACATTGACAACCCCAAACGCAAGAACAACACGAAGAATAGCAACAACAACATCATCAACAACAACAACAATAACACAAGAAAAACGACCGTGAGTATGACTCACGCCTTTGCAAGGCGTCATGGCCAAGCGGACGGTGTCCCCTCGATCTGCCTATTCTTAGACTGGCTGCCACTGCAAGAAAGAAAATGCCAAGCAAGCGTCTTATACAGGATTTCTTTCAAAGCCAAGCGCAGAACGGCCAGCTTTCGAAGATCGCGTTGCGGGCCGTTTGCTCTGAAGATAATGAGTTGGTGGACATGGACATTTTCAAGAAGGTCTGGAGTGATCACTTTGGCGAGACCGACACCGTGGACTTGCCAATGCTGCAGCTGTTCGCACCTTGGCTTGTGCACAGTCTGTCCAGTTGCAAATCCACCGTGCAATTGCCAAGTTCATGTAGAGTCATTTTCTTGCTAAAGTTATTTCTTGCAATATTCGATGTCCAGAGATCACCGGAATGAACTGAATGAGTTTTGTTTTCCGGTTGGAGCATGCATTCTGGTCCTGCCTGCTGGTAGAGTAGTGGCTGCAGAAAGGTGACTTGTCCGCTGCAGGTCTTGGAGCACCTTCAGTGCAACCTCCAAATGGTGGTTTCTGAAACGGCGGATCCCAACAGCCGCACTGTGACCACGCTCAAGCCAGGAGACAGGGTTGAGGTTGTTGATCAGGAGGAATGTGAGCATGACAAGGGCATTGTGCCTGGGACTCTTCTTGGCTGAGCTGATGGTGAGCTCACGATTAGTTGATTGATGGATGGCTGCTAAGGGCTAGCAATGGTCATCAACCGCAGTGGTCAATATTAAGGCTGGTTAATCATAACGATTTTGTGTAAACATTGGTGATGGCTGAGATTGACTTTGTGTGACAATTGCTGATACTTGCGTGTGCCGGAAACCATGTGTGAGCCAACCAGTCTTGACCCAGGTGCGAAAAAAGATTGCTTATGGTGATTTCGAGGGCTATGTTACTTTTACCGTGTTTGGAATGTCGCAGTTCAGACCAGTACAAGTCCACCCATTGGCAGCAATGTTGGATGCTGACGCGCTGTCAGAGGCAAGATTAAAAGCTCTGTCTGAGCACATTAAGCAAGGGAAACAGGAGGGAAAGATGAAGAACCTCAGCAATCTAGGCTTCCTTGGGAAGCGCGGTCGGCAACAACTTCGAATGGCGCAGGAAGGAAAGCCGTCACCGTCAAATCCTGGAGTGAAGCCAGAGAGGAAGCGCAAAGCTGCAGCAAAATCACCTCCAAGAGAGAAGCCAAAGGGCCAGGGGTCAAGAGGGCCTCCAAAAGGCTCAACATACCGTCGAGCAGCGGAGAAGGAGATCAAGTACTACAACTCATCGGAGGCGCCCTACCTCTTGCTGCCGAAACTATCATTCGCCAGACTGACAAAGGAGATCTTGTGCAGCATTCAGGCCGAGAGAGTTGAGCCAGAACCACTCAGGTTTTCTTCTGAGGCACTTGAAGCCTTACAAACTGGAGTTGAGGCGTTTGTGTCCGGCCTGCTGGCTGATGCATCGCACGTGGCTTCACATGCAAAGCGGGTCACCGTTTTTGCGCGGGACATCCGTTTGGTGGCTGCTTTGAAAGGCATCGAGATGTCCAAGCCACACAAAAAGGCTCGTGCAGACCCTGCTCAGCGACGGGCCCGGGCAGCAGCAGAGCGAGCGCAAGCTTCTCAGCCAGCAGAAGAAGCGGTGTCTCAGCCAGCAGATGGAGCACACGTGCCACCAGCAGATGGAGCACTGTCTCAGCCCGCAGATGGAGCACCTGGGCAGCCAGATGGAGCACCTTCTCAGCCAGACCCGCTCACCCAGCAGGAGCAGTTGTCTCAGCCAGCAGCAGATGGAGCAGCTAGCAGCAGCATGGAGCCGTCAAAGCCAGATGAGCCAGCTGAGCCGGGAGAGCCAGATGGATTGGTGGAAGGGGCCAAGGATAACGTGCCGGACGTTTCCTGAAAGTTGCATCCTGTGTGTGGTGGAGTTGCCGCGCTGACTGCAAGCAAAAAATGGTTGTCAGCACCATGCCAGTAATTTCTCCTACCGCTCGCATGTCATGAGCGGAAGGGAGGTTCGGGATTCACGAATCTCAAGGATGTCCAGTACGCAGCACCCCAAAAAACAACCCTAATAGACGTACAGCGTTGCTTTTTGGGAGTTTGCTTAAGGTTGAAAATTGGAAGATCTTATGGTCATGACTCAACTCACAATTAGGGTTGACAGCAAGAACGTCGTGGTGGTTCATCTCTGGTTGTTCATCGCTGGTGTTCATAGTGCCTGATGTAACATACATGTGGCCGGCTCAGAAAGTAGTCATTCCCATATCATCCCGTGTATTTATGAAGCCATCCTGGGAGGACCCTTATGTTCATAGATTAATATATTTTGGTTGTAAAGTAGTCAATTTCTATGGGTGGAAGAGAAGGTACAATATTAGCAATTATCACTTACCCAGGTTCCTCCAACCATTCGCATGTGAGCCAAAGGAGGTTTCGGAATGCCAAAACTCCACGAAGAGGCGAGTAAGCCTGTCCCCCCGAATTGCAATAAACATGTTTTGTCCTAAAATGTTCGATCTCTATGAGTGGAATAGAAGGTACACCAATTGCAATGATCACTCATAATTTGCGACTCATGGTTTAGCCAGTCTTCATTTTTGCTAGCCACCAACTACCAAAGCCAGGACGGATCACCAACCATCAATCAGTCATAACGTCCATCGCCGCCATTCCCAGCCCTTCGCACGGAAGGTGTTCACCTTCACTCGAAGGCCTGCCTGCAGGTGCGCGATTCGTTGGGCTTGGCGGGGGCCTTTCTTCGTTGGGCCCAAGCTGGGTCAAGCAGTTCACCAACCATTATTAACAGTGATGAAACTTCTATCGTGAATGGGTGATCGCGGGGGACGATAGCCAATGGTAATAGGGGATACAATATTGTAAAACCAGCTGAACATGGTTCTGGTGGACCAACCCGTAGTGGGCAAAGTCTCTCCTTGGCCCAAACACAGGGAAACCTGCAAACCACAACAGCCAACACCTGACACAAATAGGGCTGGGCTCATCTCGGAAATCCTGGTTTGTAGACTCCAAAGATCATGGCTTCCAGGAACATGTCCAAAGCTTATTATCACCCCAAAATGTAAGGGAAGGGCGCACCGTATGAGTTTCACAGGACTACAATTGCATTTTGTGGACACGGTTGTTCAGGAAATCCCGGATGAAAAAAAAACTTTTCGCGGCCTGAAAAGTTTTTTTTTTCATTTCGGCTTTGGGGTTTGGATTCCCATGATCAGAGCTTGGATGATTGTTTCAAGGCACATTACCCACAAATTTACGGGCAGAGCCCCCCCGATGAGCCTCATAGGACTACAAAGATCATGGCTTCCAGGAACATGTCCAAAGCTTATTATCACCCCAAAATGTAAGGGAACAGCGCACCGTATGAGTTTCACAGGACTACAATTGCATTTTGTGGACACGGTTGTTCAGGAAATCCCGGATGAAAAAAAAACTTTTCGCGGCCTGAAAAGTTTTTTTTTTCATTTCGGCTTTGGGGTTTGGATTCCCATGATCAGAGCTTGGATGATTGTTTTAAGGCACATTACCCACAAATTTACGGGCAGAGCCCCCCCGATGAGCCTCATAGGACTACAAAGTTTGACAAGGTTCATCATGGAAGTTGCGGATGTCAAAAAAACGGCTGACCTGGCATGCCTTATTCCTGTGTGTGACAGGAAACCGTTGACTGACAGCACAGTCCAAGCTGAATCTGTGACTGTGTTGGCTCGTGGTTCAAGGCGCGGAGACTTGGAACTGGTGCCGTCATACATTAGTTCTGTAATGGTTTGTAGAACTGACAACAGAGCAAAGACAAACACCACAACAGGTTGAATCAATGCCAAGACTCGCTATGCAACATGCACGCGCGCACAATATATATACACATACAGATTCCAGAGAGTGGTTTTCAAGTTAAATGCCCATAAAAGCAGTAAGTGGTGACTTTGCATCTCTGGCACGCTTGATGCAGATGTCAATCAACGTCAGCGATGATGAAGACGTGGATCCTTGGCGCATCCTGTCAACGCCCGACAAGGCTGCAAGTGCTTGCGTGACAAGCCCGGTTGAAACTTCTCCAAGTCCTTCACAGAGCTCTCAGGTGTCTCTTCACCGCTATGCAACTTCTGCCTGGGTCAAAACACCTCAGGGAAAAACATATGCAGTCACAGGACCTTCAAGTGCTGTCCAGGACGAGCTGTTGCCATTTGCATGCCGATTTTGTTCCAAAAGGTTTGGCACAAGTCAAGCCCGAGGAGGTCACGAAAGCACTGTTCACAAAGTTTTGCTTGCAGAAGCTCGAAGGGTGGAAGGTTCTGAGTTCTGGGAGCAGGTCATCCGCAAAGCAGAAACCACAGGGAGCAAAGATCAGGAGCCTGAGGAGGAGCTTGAGCACGAGCCTTCGCCCTTGCAGGAGCTTGTCGTTGAGGATGAGCCTGCAGTCATTGATTTGGAGGACACTGCCAGCTCCCTTCCAGCAAAAAAGAAGCGAAAGGATGGCTTGCCAAAGAACACTTGCGGGTCAGCCAGTCGCACGAAGCACAGCTGGATCAAGAAGTCAGACACGCTCCACCACCTCTGGAAGCTTCAGCATGATGGTGACAGCAACCCTTTTCAGTCCACTGCAGAGGCTATGGGGGTGTCAGAGTCTTTGGTATCTGCTTGGAACAAGAAGAAAGAAGCCATCCTGGCACAAGCAGCTCATCAACGGAAGGATGCAATGTTCGAGAAGAAGAAATTGACCAGAACATCTCTGTTTCGCAAGAGGACAAGGCCAGAGTGGAAGTCTTTCGAAGAACTTTTGGCGCCTCTCCTGGAACAGCGGCGCCGTGCCGGGAAATGCATGGGCACAGCATGGATTGCCCGCCGTGCGAAGCAGCTTCTGGATAAGAGGGCAGAAGATGGCCTGCCGCCTTTGCTGTGGAGAGGCAAGGAGTTCCAGGCATCCCGCTCTTGGGCAGGGCAGCTGGCCATGCGGCTGGGCTTCCGGTATCGGAAGGCAACATGCAAGCGCACAGACAGTCCCGAAGAAGCATCCAAATCCATGCGGGTTTGGCACCTCTACTTCCGTGCCCTTGTGCTCCGAAGGGACCAGACTTTAGTCAACCAGCCGCTGCAGGCTGCTGAGGACCCAAAATGGGGCGCCTTTCCTCCAGCTGCACGTTTCAACTGCGACACCACTGGATTGGAGTCCTTCATGTTGGCCCCTGGCACCTATGCAGGCATCAAGGAGCGCAAAGACAAGCACATTCAAGTGAAAAATCTGGGCAGTAAGGACGGCAGACGTGTGGCATCCATCCACCTCACTCTTTGTGGGGATTCTGACCAACAGATGCTTCGGCCCTTGATCGTGTTCAAGGGGAAGGGCAGAGTCTTTGACAGAGAGTGCGAGCATTATCATCCAGAGGTGAAAGTCATGTTCCAGCCAAATGCATGGCTTGACTCTGCCATTCTGAAGAGATGGTACGAAGAAGAGCTCATACCCCACAAGTGCAATGTGGTTGGGCAGCACAAAGCTTTGCTGCTGCTTGACAATTTGGCAGCCCAACGTGATGCTGAGTGCTTGCAGCTTTTGAAAGACAACGGCATTGAGTGCTTCTTTGGGCCTTCTAAGCTCACCCACCGATGGCAACCCGTTGACATGGGATTTGGTGCTCATTTCAAGGCACTGGTATCTCAGGGGCTGGAAAACTATCTTGATGCCAATCCAGATTTCGCTGACAACTTGGAGCATGGCCGTTTAGATGCCAGAGCAGAGCGCATCTTGCTCAGCCAGTTGGTTGGAGAGGCCTTCAATGAGATCTCGCAGGCCAAGTTTCGGAAAGGTCAACACCGCTACTTCGAGAAGACAGGCTGCTTGATCACTCTGGACGGGTCAGACGACCATTTGATTCAGATTGAAGGTTTGGATGGGTACAAGCCGTATCCAGCCGGCCAACATCTTGGGCCAAACTGGCTGAGCACGGCCCAGACAATCTTCACTGGAGTGAGTGGTCAGAGAGCAGCCGCAGCAGGTGGTGTGGACGAGTCTTCATCGAGCAGCTCATCGTCAGAAAGCTCATCATCAGAAAGCTCATCATCAGAAGAGCAGGGGCCGGTGCCCAAAGCAAAAGCAAAAGCAAAAGCAAAAGCAAAGGCAAAGCAAAAACCACTGCTCGCACAGCCTGCCAGGCATGCATGGGTGAAAAACTTTTCACGGCCTGAAAAGTTTTTTTTTATTTGGACCCCTGGGCTCGATTCCCCTCAATGTCATCCTGCTCGTGGCAATGAAAAACAGACAGATAAATCATTGTTTGCTGGTTCTAAGGGTGTAATTGACAGCCAAAACCCCCATAATGATTGCGGGCTGTGAAAGGGGTCGGCTGGAGAAAAAAAAAACTTTTCACGGCCTGAAAAGTTTTTTTTTATTTGGACCCCTGGGCTCGATTCCCCTCAATGTCATCCTGCTCGTGGCAATGAAAAACAGACAGATAAATCATTGTTTGCTGGTTCTAAGGGTGTAATTGACAGCCAAAACCCCCATAATGATTGCGGGCTGTGAAAGGGGTCGGCTGGAAAAAAAAAAATTCACGGCCTGAAAAGTTTTTTTTTTATTTGGACCCCAGGGCTTGATTCCCCTCAATGTCATCCTGCTCGTGGCAATGAAAAACAGACAGATAAATCATTGTTTGCTGGTTCTAAGGGTGTCATTGACAGCCAAAACCCCCATAATGACTGCAGGCTGTGAAAGGGGTCGGCTGGAAAAAAAAAACTTTTCACGGCCTGAAAAGTTTTTTTTTTATTTGGACCCCGGGGCTCGATTCCCCTCAATGTCATCCTGCTCGTGGCAATGAAAAACAGACAGATAAATCATTGTTTGCTGGTTCTAAGGGTGTCATTGACAGCCAAAACCCCCATAATGACTGCGCGCTGTGAAAGGGGTCGGCTGGAAAAAAAAAATTTCACGGCCTGAAAAGTTTTTTTTTATTTGGACCCCTGGGCTCGATTCCCCTCAATGTCATCCTGCTCGTGGCAATGAAAAACAGACAGATAAATCATTGTTTGCTGGTTCTAAGGGTGTAATTGACAGCCAAAACCCCCATAATGATTGCGGGCTGTGAAAGGGGTCGGCTGGAGAAAAAAAAAACTTTTCACGGCCTGAAAAGTTTTTTTTTATTTCGACCCCGGGGACTGCTCTTGGCAATGAAAAACAGACAGATAAATCATTGTTTGCTGGTTCTAAGGGTGTAATTGACAGCCAAAACCCCCATAATGACTGCGGGCTGTGAAGGGGGTCGGCTGGAAAAAAAAAACTTTTCGCGGCCTGAAAAGTTTTTTTTTGATTTCCACCTCGGGGCTTGGTGTGAGCCACGCTTGTACACCATTGCCAAGGCGAATCGCCCCCAAATCCCCCTTGATGAGCTTCATAAACGACAACATTGGGGTGGCTGAAAACCACCTTGATTGCGGTTGGTTGACCATGGCAGCTGGAGGCTGATAATGGGTTTCAATTGATAATGGTTAGTACTGGGTATAAGGATGGGTTTATGATGGTTGCTGGTGGGCTGCGTTGTGATCACGGACAGTGACATGATTTACTGGTTAATTTGCTGGTGATGAAGGTGATTGGATAATGGTCAATACTTGCTGGCACTGGTTTGATGAAATTGTGAACGGTGGTTGTAGTTGAGGTTGTGATGATACAGCGATTTTATGGCTGTTATGGTAGGATCGGTTTCCTCCTTGACCGTTCCCCAACTTAAACAGATCCTTGATTTCACGGGTGGACGAGATCCCTGCTGCCTGCCAGGCGGACGAGCCAGCAGAGCGATTTCGTTCTGCCGCGGCGCCAGCTGCACTAGCAGCAGCAATAACTGGACCATTATTAAGAATTTAGTCCCCAAAATGAGGGTCCCTCAAATTCTTAATCAAGCAGGGACAAGATGCGTATACACTTATAGGGACAGAAAAATATCGAGCCCCTCAAATTCTTGTACAATAGATTCTTTTACAGCATATGGACTGTATATATCCCCTATTATTGTTGCTTATCATCCCCTATTACTAACCATTAACCAGCCAGGTTGGTTGGTGAACTGCTTGACCCAGCTCGCCATATAGTTGATCACAGTAGCTGGTGGCGGGTGAACTCTGCGGCCACGTCACTTCTTGGACTCAGCACGGAGCGCAGCTCCAGGAGACCTTCTGCGAGTACCGCGCCTGCGAGTTGAAGCACGGCCGTGTGGCCATGATGGCGCCTGGCCTGGGAACCACTTGGGGCCGGGGATTTTGTTCGACCCGGAAAGGGTGGGAAAATCTCGGGGAATCCATAGATAACCATATAGCAATCCATAGAGAACTGCGAAAATCTCGGGTAAGCCATGGGAAGTGGGAAAATCTGGAGTCATCCATGGTAATTCCTGATTTTGTGTTGGATTTTGTCAACCGAATCTGTTAAAGATCTTTCCAAGGTAGACTTTCCCATGAACCCAGTGACTTGGTTTGTGGTTCTTGAGTCTTTTCGGATGGACTGGTTGTCACTCTAAAGGCAGCTGATGCTGAATGGGGGCGTTTTGCTGATGAGTGGCAGTTTGTGAGTCTAAAGGGTGGCCGTCTCATCAGCGATTGTCCCCAACCTGGAAGCTCAAAATCACCTTTTGTTATATGGTGGTTTCTCAAAATAGGGGACAAAAAAATGGTTGGTTATCTACTGTAAATGGTTAATAGTGGATGCTTTGTGGGTACCCCTATTTTAAGAAACCACTATATATGTGTAGTGTAAACCATTATAAATGGTGGATGTTCCACTTCTAGGTTAGTTTACCAGATCCCATTGTGCGAAAAGCCTCGTTTGCCAAGCATGATGCCAGGAAGCCCGGCACTGGAGTGGGTTTCAATTCAAGAGTCAAAATCCTCCAAACATTAAACCGGGATTATACCCTCTGGTAAACTAAGCTTCAAGCTCGAAATCACCTTTTTCTATAGGCTAAGCGGCTAAGCATGGAGGATTAGCATCATCCATGGTGGCTCACTGTGGTGGCATCGTACCAGCGAGTGTCAGGATGTTTTGGGTACCTGTAGCTGACAGTCATGATCGACTTCTTCGCTGTTTTGGTGATGCCTCCTGTAACAATCAGCAGTTGACTTGGTCATGCCGGCTTGATATCCTTTCCCACGTGAAGCTGCTTATATAGATTTAAGCACGTTGGCGAGAAATCAGCCAGCTGCACTGTGGAAATGCTGGTTGCAGGTAATTTTTTGCGCTTCCATAAACATCCAATGATGCGTTGGTCGGGTTTTAATTGATTTGCAATTATGAGGTTTATGATCATTAACCAGATTGTGGCTATTAGTCAAATTATGGTCATTACTATCATCAGATTATGATGTTTGCAGATTATATCAGATCGTTGGTCACCTAGGTCCAACCCAGACTATTCCAAAGATGTGCTCAATAATTGGACAGTGTTTTGAGTGATGACCAGCAAAAGAGCCATACCAACAGAACCTATGTGAGCAATTGTGGATCGTTCCTTTGATGAATAGTGACCGCGGAGTTTGACTCAGGAAATAAACCAATTGGGTATGTCAGTTAGCAGGAATCCTCCAGTCAGAAGGATTCTGTCATGATACCAGCATTGGTATGGAAGAAGGGTGCATATGCCAATCATCAGTACAGTAATGCAAATAGACATCCTAGCCATGACTTACCCATAGTATAGAACTGCTATTCCTGTCAATACTAATGGCATTATGTGGTGAATCATGGTGAATCAAAGTACTGGACATACTAACCTGTGCTAATAGCCACTAATTGCTAGCCATTACTATCTATTACTCACCGATGGCATTCCGTACTATTGACCGACTATGCATAGACTTATTAATATCTAGTAAACAACTTCGAGGTAGCTGCCCGTTTAGCTGCATAGATGCCCAATCATTCCCAGCATTTTGTTGTGCCGTGCATGGCTTGTGACAAAGAAGGAGGGACTATATTTGAAGCAAACAATCAGCATCAAACATAGCATAGTTGCTAAATTCACCGCCTTTGATGAGCTATGCAAGGACAATCAACTTGATGTTGTATTGATTTGGTTGGACACACACTCAGATATCATGCGACTAAGTGCTGCAACATGGTGTTTGAGGTCCAATAGTTGTGTTCGGTGAATCTACTGCCCGGTGGATTTGCGGCTGCAAATAGCTACGGCTGAACAGGAACCCTGCGCGTGAAAGTTGAACTTTACTCCGTACATGGACAAAGGCTATGATCAACATCGATCAGCTTCAACATAGTTCTACCAGCCAATTTAGCAGATTGGGATAAGCCTGCTCAGTGATAAGCCAGTGTTTATTTTTGCAATAGTGCGCTGCTTTCTTTGATTTCTCTATTAAAGATGGACTAGTGGCAAAACAATGCAGTGGTACAAGGCTTGCAGTTCTGACTCAGTATCGAGAAGTGAGTACTGATATTCAATCAAAAGCATGTGCCAAACGTTTGCACTCTTGAACCTTATAACCTATATACATTTGGCCAATGATGCTATCTATAAGGTCAGCTTAAAAGGAACATGGTGCCCAGTGCACCCTCTTGCAGGTTCAATGCTGTAGCATGCTGTGGCCACTATCCAGATACTCTACAATCTACAACATGACTTCAACACAACAATCTACAACCTGCCATGATACTACAACATAACAAATCTCTGACCATGACAGTGCAGTCATTCGCAATGTCACCGTGACATCCCCAACCCTGGCAAACCCAACAGCTGCTGGCCTTCAGCCACCTTGGTTGCGAGGCATCTATCGGCGCTCTGGGGCAGCACTTCTTGCGTTTTCCAGGTTTCGAAAAGACCCAGTGGGGTGAAGACGCCTGGTGAAGCATTTGGTTCAGTGGGGTTGGATGGGATTTTGCTGGTGCTGCTTTTGTTGTCGTGCAATTGTTATAGTTTGTGCTTTTTGCTGTCGTGTTTTTTTTGCTGCTATTGTTCTGGTTGCGGCAGGGGCCGGGGGTTCGTGGTTATTGGGACAATTGTTTACTCTGTTCTTTGGCATTTTTTGAACCATCATCATTCCCGAATGGTCATCACTCTTAATCAAGCAGCATTGCGGCAGTGGTTTTAGTGCGGCTCCAGACATACAATACAATGCTTGTATCATCTCATTCCTTCACTTGTTCAAGGTCATGTGCTTGATTTCCATATATTTCCCTTTCACTCTTGGAGTTTGGCAACATTTTCAGACGGATGTTTTTGGTTTTCTCCTATAAATGCACTTTTGAGAAGGTTTCCCCTCTTTCATTGATATGTGACTATTTTTGACAATCGTTCTTGTGGTAACGAGCTCCACCGGTACAAGTGATTGCACGTGGGATCATCCATGAAAGAGGGTACCACGCGGGTACCTGGCACAAAGGCGGGGAAAGGGCAGCCAGAAATTGACAGATACACCAGGGATGTTAATTAGCATACATATACATACAATCACATTTACACAGTATTAATTAACCATCAATTGACCATAAGCTAATCACCCTTCACCATAGCTCATTAATCACCATCATTTAGCCATCATTCAACCATCGTTTTGATCGCATAGGTTTACCATCATCAATCACCATCATTTTCCGGTGATTGAACCATCATTCAACCATTGAAGTTTTACCATCACTTAATGGTTATACCAACATTCGCCACCATTAGTCATATCATCCAGTCACCATTGAACCACCATCAACATTTAGTCAACATTACTAGCTGGTTGGTGGTATGTGGTCTCATGTTTTATCTTCCCTAGTAGTGTCTAATCATGGTTAGTATAAGTGGTTTTTTACACTGGGGGTGGGTTCAACCATTAACCACTTCTACAAAGCATCATTCGTCACCATTTCCCCACCATTGAAGCACCACTAATGGCTCCTATCATGACACCAACCTGATCAATTCGGTGCCGCGGATCGCCAAGGAAATGCCCAGTGGCTTCATGGCTGCCTTCAACAATCCAGGCCCCCGGGCTGGAGGGAGATGGTGGTGGTTAATGGTGGGGGTTAATGGTGGTGAAACCCATGGGTAAACCCATGATTCGATGGTGGTTAGAGGTGGTTAGTGGAGGTGATTCAACCCATGGCTGTATGATGGTTCAATGGTCTTTAGAGCTGGTTGCTGGTGAGAACTGGTAAGTGATGGTGATTTGTATTGTTGGTTTCAAACATTTTTTATTTTCCCCAATATTTTTGTAGTGGTTGGTAGACTCACCAGTTTGTTTCGGACGGCCTACAACGACCAGCCAGATACTGTATATACTGGTTAAATGCTGGTCAACAGTGACTAATGGTGGCTACTGGTGATTAAACAATCAAAAATCGTGGTTAATGGTGGCCAAGTCATGACAATAATATGATGGTTGATTAATGGCTATTTATGGTGACTAACTCATGGTATAAACAGAGATAATGGTGGTCATTATATTTATATAGTAATGTTGATTCTGACAAGTTGTGGTGATTCATGTTGTAAATCCACAGTTATTCTTGAAATAGGAGACCCCCAAATCATCCAGTTTACTTATTAACCATTCATAGTAATACAACAAAATGTGGTGATTCATGTTGCAAATCCACATTTATTCTTAAAATAGGAGACCCCCAAAACATCAAGTTTATTAACTATTCATAATGATACACCAACCATTTTTGGATATTTTTGGGGGTTACCAATTTTGAAAACATGACACTATGCAGTACATGTGTTCTATGTATCGATGTCATTTTACCTTCACAGTATTTAAATATAAATCAAAATATTGTTTTATTTGTTTATATAATTTGATATTTATTATATTCAGTTCTTATACATTATATAATTGGTTTTTTGATATACATTTCTACATATATATGATATTAACATGTACATCTACTACAGTAACATGAACACATTTGCTGCTTCCCCGTCTCCCTCCAGGCACTTTCGGCCTGGTGCTCCTGACGTTGCTCTGTGGGGTCTTGGAGTTCACTGTGTGGAGCGAAGATTTCTCCACCAAGGAGCCCGGGAACTTCGGAGATCCCCTGAAGCTCAACCAGTACACGGAGGACCTCGGTGGGGGCGACCCTTGGGGAACCCTTGGGGAACCCTTGGGGAACCCTTGGGGATGGGACCGCTGGAGCTTGTGACTCTTGGGTGTTGCTGCTTTGCTGGATTAGGTGCCGGTGTCAACATGACTGGATGCCGGAAAATCGCGACATTCAGTTGCTATTTGGGGTCTATGCTGGCGCAGTTTGAAGGTGGTACGTCGTTGAACGAACCCATTTACCATCATGAACCAACATTTGCATGTCTACCATGATTCATCATGACAAAGTATCATCAACTATTATGAAGCGCAATGTTCACATTCACCAGCCGCTTATCATCGTTCATCCGAATGAACCCATCAAACAACCAACCACTTACAGCTCATATCCCTTTGATTATTTCTTCGAAACGTCCGTCTATTCTTGCTTCTGAATCCAACCAAGCAACATCAACCACCATCAACCAACCTCGCTCCGGACCCCTCAAAACGAGCGCCTGTCTTGATTTTGTCTCAGTGCCAGAGCCATGCGTTGTCATCCTCAATTTTGAGGAAGGCTTTTGGGTTCGCACCCATCTGTCCACATCTGGTTTCTCTGCACATTCGCAAGGCACGGAGCACTTGCAGCAAGCCAGGCTTCTGGGATACGAACCTGCAGTACAGCATATCCACATGCATGCTGACAGGATGGGAGCGTCCCAGCAGGTTTGTTCTCCGAAGGAAACCCCATCCCCCACACCCAAACCCACACCGAAGAAAGATGCTGCGACGCGCGCAAGAACCTGAAGAACGTCAGATACGTTGCATGAACACAGAAGTATGAACGTGACCATGATGCGTCACAACGAACGTCAGCATGCCCCACCCAACCCCATCCCCCAGACCCAAACCCACACCGAAGAAAGATGCTGTGACGCGCACCCAAACCCACACCGAAGAAAGATGCTGCGACGCGCGCAAGAACCTGAAGAACGTCAGATACGTTGCATGAACACAGAAGTATGAACGTGACCATGATGCGTCACAACGAACGTCAGCATGCCCCACCCAACCCCATCCCCCAGACCCAAACCCACACCGAAGAAAGATGCTGCGACGCGCGCAAGAACCTGAAGAACGTCAGACATGGTGCATGAACACAGAAGTATGAACGTTGCCATGATGCGTGACAACGACGTCTACGAAACCCTGCGCGCAGTGTGGTAAAATGCACATAAACGCGCTGTGCCATGCAGAACTGCGTGTGCAAAAACGCTCGTGCTGAGGGGTCCGGAGCCACCAACCTCAACCAACCTCAACCAACCTAACCAACATCCACCAGCCAACCTCCACCAAGCTCCACGGGCGCAACCGCAGGACATGCGAAACCGTGAGCTGAACAACGGGCGCTTCGCCATGGTGGCTATCTTCGGCATCGTGGGTGCAGAGCTGGTCACGGGGAAAGATGCGGTGCAGCAGCTGGGGATTTGAGGCGCAGCGGGTGGTGGTGGATGGGTGGTGGATTGGCAAACATTCATGGGGAAGTTGGGTGAATAATGATGGTTTAAGTTATCAGTAATAGTAGGGTTCCAGGGTGGTTGGTTAAGGTTGATGTTGGTTGAGGTTTGGTTTGGTATGGTTTGGCTAAGGTTGGTTAATTGAATGGTAATCCATTCACGATGATGATATCCATCACACATTGTAATTTGCGGTAATCCATGATAATGATAGTGACAATGGACAGTAATCAATAGGAATCCATCACTTGTAGTTCGAGCAATTGATGGATCATCACGATTGATTGTCAAGAACACATGCCAAGTTGGAAGTTCATGATAGTGTCAGCATGGTTGATAAGGTGGACAATATAAATATTATCATGCTTTGGCAAGCAGCACCAATGATCAATGGGACATGTGACATTCGGTTGCTTTTCTGTGGGGATGTAGCTACCAAGTAGTGATCTATTCAACATGAACCAACTGATTGGCGGATGCTTAAGCGCAAGGCGCGTTCCGCTGTCCCCATTACTTTGGGATGGCTGGCTGATCTACAGGTTGAACTAGCAACCAGCCAGATATTACCATCGTTTTTTCCATCTCTTTCCTTTGATTTGTTTGGATGGTTGCTAGCTACAGTGAGAGAACCAAGAACCCCATTCCAATCATGCAGAACCACAGGTCTGAATTGAGCTGCCAGGAAGCTAACCTGTGCTGATGTGACAGCCACCTTAGCCGGACAGAGACACATTGATTTCAGTGAGAAAAACGGTGCCTTTTGCTGGTTTGACCGTGACGCTGAATGACATGGCGTTCCCTGGGCCAGGACGCCGTGTCCTGATGAGGAATCGATCAAGATCAATTTATGTATAGTATATATGTAGTAATTCATAATGGTTAATCCAGCTAATCTCAATGGTTGAGGCAATCCGTTGGTCACTAACATCTCAAATGCTGCCATTGAATCCGAATGTTTCCCGAGGTGGGAGGATGCACAATCAGCACTTGCGCGCAGCATCGCGTAGCCGTGTGAGCTGCCTTGAATTGCCCTTATCGAGTACAAGTAGTACAATACAAGATGATAGATAGTACAAGTAATGAAGAATAAAGATTGATTATATAAACGGTACAGCAAACCTCCCGTGATACGATTACAAGTAAAGTGATTATACAGATGGGTGTTTCTGAAAATAGGGGTCCCCCCAATTATGACCCTTAATATTAGTCAATGAACCAACGATTCTACAGGGTTCCCTATGACTTGAGAACCAGCCCCCATTTGCGGCACGGTCAACCTCTACAGGGTGCGCTCCTTTTTGCCGTCGAAATTTTGCCCAGTCTTTCAAGTCCCTTAGCACGAGGAGTTGCAGTAGTCCATGGTGAGGTTCGCGACACTTAATGGTTCTTAATGCAACCGGTGAATTGGTAGTTGATTAGGTGCTACCAAACGTGGTAGTTACCACAACAAGAGTTCTGGTACAACGGCAGATGATTGCAGTAACAGCGACAACTGTCGTAGCGGTTAACCGACGCCGCGTTTTGCTGCTGCTATTACCCCGTGACACGTTGGCACGTGCGGACAGCTGGACTGTGCCAGACTACTACGGGAACCGTATATGGCGAGCTGGGTCAATATTAATCAACCAATAATGGTGGTTGATAACCAACAAACTATAGGGAAACTAATGGTTAATGCATGTTAATGATAGGGAACCAGGGGTACGGGGTTTTGACCCACAGCCATATTGACAATTGACCCACAGCCATGTGTATATGCCAGTTGGTGGCTTTCCTTTTTTGTACTAATCCTTTTGGGACGGGTTATGCCCACCAACCGGTATATACACATGCATATATATGTGTATATTTTTGTATTTGTTTATACGTATGATATATTTTTTTAATATATATATATATATATATACATATGATGTCCCTGTTCCAGCCTCAAGAGTAGTCTTCACGAACCACCCCCTTTGGCTTGATTGACGGTTCAAGCTGCTGAAGCTGAAGTGCGCCAAGAAGGAAAGAGATCCAATATGAAGATTGATATGCTCGATCAATGGCTAACGAATGGCAATGAATGATTGATGGTTGATGTTTGATGGTCGATCATTAATGATATAGCTGTGGGTCACAGCCGATGATTAAAGACTCATTAGTCCGTGGTAGTCAATGGTTGATCGGAGGGTGTACATGGGTGTACTGACATACCAACTATGGATTGATATGCCCGACACAGCCATATCACATAGCTCTTTTGGCAATGTGTTTCCGTATAGCATGGTAACAGCTGTATGAATCGAATGAAGATGTGATGTGACCAACAGGTGCACTAAGTTGCAAACTATTTCATGAGCATTTGTTGTTCATGACTAGCTGTTGCAAACAAATAGTTTCATGACGACGTAGTCAGAACCTACCAATCATAAACACACGGGCTTCAAAAGTCAGCCACGAAGAGATAGACCACAACAGCGCACAACAATGAATACTGTACATCCAGACGGGTTTCATCTCAAACGTGACCCAAGGTAGGCATGCTGCAAGACCAGAAAAAATCCAAGAACACGTGTATACATAGATGTGAGTGTTACTTCTGGAGGGTTATCTCACACCCAGACGTTCGGAGCAAGGGGTTTATCACGGTCCATGCCTTAGGTTCATGCAAAGCTATTTCCCCTGAGTTTACCCGCCTGAACAAAGTATCATTCATGGTCAGATGTGAAACCACCAAGGGATTTTGTACATGTTCACCTCGCTCCCTCCACCCTATGGTGAACCTAACCCAACCACCCGATAGCTGTTTTCCACACCGCACCACATGTCGGGCCTCGCTTCAGAGATCACGGATGACACGATGGATGCGGCAAATATGCACCTAGCCTTCAGAAATTGAACAGGGGCACACCCTGAGTTCTTGGTTAAGTAATTAATTGGTTCAGATTTTTCTACCAGCAGGATGTTGCTGGGGTTATTAGGAGGAATTTGAACCGTTTAATTTCCCACTTCAACATGGCTTTGAAATACAATCAAATACAATGATGATCAATAACAGAAGATTATAGAATAGATACATTCATAAGAAACATATCAAACTAAACGTTTTTTACACACGTTGTTTGAATCTTTTAGCATTATTTAAACACATACCGGAAGGCGGTGACCCACCCATGGTTTATTTTTTGTTTTCATCCATACTGCTGGATGCGTAAATAAAACCACAGCTCAACACAACTCAACTACCATTGTTTAATCTACAATGGCAAACACTCAACAGTGGTGACCGGTTCAATTTTCATTTTTGGGACTGGGGGTGTACCCCCAAGTGGTTCAATTTTCAATAAAACGAAATGAACTAAGGATATACCACTTCTTCTTAACAATGGTTTTTAAATACTCCCCATCACTCAGTTTAATTTCCAAAAAAATCAAACAAATCGAAAGAACCACGAAAAAATCCAGGGTGCTTCTTCCCCACTAAGGCAAGGGGTACCGGCAACTGTCACCGACCCTCCGGATGCAGCCACCTGGGAATGGAGCGCGGTGGCTTGGCGGTGATGTATCAACAACTAGCAGTTGATGGTTAATGGCTGTTGTTAATCAGTTTGTAGTTAGTGATGGTTAATAGTTAATGGTTCATGTTGGTAGTCACCAGCTAGTAAGGCTTAGTTAATAGTTAATTAATGGTTAATAAAGTCCTGAATGGTTAATGATGGTCAACTGGTGGTTAACAACCCTTACATCACCAAGTTAATGGTTGATAAGGCTTAAGGATTAAAACTGATGTTAATCAAGGGTTTATACGGGTAGATAGTGGTTCATAATGTTGTTAACTGGTTGGTGATTTTGGACCTTTGGGGATTTTTCCTAGTAATCATTACCCAATGTTTGGTTGACTAGTATTTTTCAAAGGGTTGAAACCACCAAACAGTTAATAATGTCGTTAATAATGTCGTTAGTCACCAGCTATTAAGGCTTAATAACTTTTAATGAGGGTTAACAATGATAACAACAACAACAGCAACAACAAGCGACGACAGCAACTGACATCAACTGACAGCCAGAAGCAACAACGAGCTGAGCACAACAAGCAACAACTACTGCACCCTGGCTTCAAACATGTTTACGAGCTGTATCATTTTTATAAAGTATGATAAGAGGTATCATATGTTTATAGAGTATACTTTTTATGAGCTGTATCAGACTTTATAGGAACTTCGGTTGATGCACTTGGATATCGGGTTGCGAGAATCTTCCGGATACCCTTCTCAGTTGATCATGTGGGTGCATATATCATGGTGTATCTATATATTCTACAAATGATATCAACACAATTATGGTAGATTTAGCCTCCAATCATCCAAAGCTTTGGATGTCTATGTTGGAGACAATCATTTTTTGGATGGGACGGCTATGTCCATGTTTGTTTAGATGTGCCCACTGGAAATGCACCATGCTGATTTATCGAGCACGAAAGCATGTGCCTTCAGAAGATCTTTGTACGATTTGATTTTGATCATGAGCCAGCGCCATTTCCTGAGTGCATGAGACTGAACCAGCAAAAGCTAGTTTGTGGTTTCAGCCATTTTTTTCACTATTATTCCCAAATGGTTGATTGGTTGACTCGCGCATATCTTTCATAAGGGTGCTTCAACCACCAACCAGTACTGATCATTATTGACCATTACAACATTATCAATCATTATAATTAGGCATTATTCATAACTATAACCCTTACTACTGTAGCTATTACCGTTATTAACCATTGCTAACTTCACCATGGGTGCTTCAACCACCAGAATGGCTGCGACGCGGCACCTGGATTCCCGAAACCATCCGAAACTTCGCCAGGCCTCACAGAGCTCACCAGGGCTCACTGGCTGTGAGCCAAGGAGCCTGGCTGGTACCCAGCCCTTTAAAGGGGGAGCGATTTGGACCAGGCTTCTGACCAAAAAGGAGCCTGGAATAGCCCCTTAAAGGGAAGCTTCTGACCAAATGCTATAGTTAAAGGATAACGATGAAGCGGTGATTTTTCTTGGTCATTTGGGGAAGCTCTTTGTTGTTGACCAGTCACAACCAACAACTAACCGCCAACAATAGCCATTCACTAACAGCCAACAACGGCAATAATCGCCTCAAGCAATAGCCAACAGCCACAACATTCGACAAGGAACAACGGGAACAAGAAGAAGACGAACAACAACAACAACAACAACAACAACAACAACAACAACAGCAACAACAGCAACAACAAGAAGAAGAACCACAACCACAACCAAAACCGAAACCGAAACCAAAACCAAAACCACAACGGCGACAACGACAACAACAATGACAACAACCAATATTTACAACACCAGTCATTACCAGTCACCCATGGCAACAAAATTTCACCAGCAATCACAACAGAAAACCCATCCACAACAGTACTAATAAACATAACCACCACAAAAAAAGCAATAGCAGCAAGCAACAACCAGTGATCAGCAACAAGGGAAACCAACCACGAGAACGAGAACCACTAGCAGGCATGCGCCCAACCAATGGCCATGGCCTGTCACACTGGGCACCCAGGTAGCCTATGTGCTCTTGATGCTGGCCATCCTGATCTCAGTCCATATTCCGCTGGAGATTCGTGGGCGAATGAAGTGGCAGAAAATCCGCTGGGAACACGTGTCCGAGAGCGCTAGAGGTACCTGCTGTCCTACGTGGTTTCTCAGCTGATGGTGAGGGCGGGGTCATCATGGGATCCCATGCGATCCCAAGTGCATTCTGCTGGGTAGGCTTACCATCCCAAATATCATCGACTCTGCCAAGAGGGTACAGTATCCAATCAGAAATGCGTTTTCCCACAATCAAGAGGATCGATTTTGGATTTCTAATTTTCTAGGAATCATGTACATAGCGATATTTTAATTTATGATGATGTTACAGAACTTGATTATATCAAGCATGTCCCTTTATATAGGATCTCGAATTGCGAATGCATGATAGACATCAGTGTGATTTCATGTGTTGGAACCCTTGTCTTCACAACTAAATAGAGAGCGGCACGGTTCAAGACAAATCGGTTTTTCATAGGCCAAACAGCTGTCCCAGTCACAGCCTGAGGAAAGCATCGGGATCCTTTGATGCACCATGTTTGAACCCTACTGAAGAACATGCACAGATGAATGCTGGCATGCACAATTACGTACCAAAACTCTGGTTGGACTTTCTATGTTTCTTGATGGCATGATCCAAATCACCCATTGATTGGTGTCCACTTGGTAGGCTGGGGATTGAAACCTGGTTTTTGTGGTTCTCTTTCTCCAGGTTTCGCCTCTTGTGGGGGTGGGCATGCCCGGATCCAAACAACGCATCGCTCAGCAAATTCACCTGGACACATCATGCGTGGAATCTATTTTCCAACAGGGCTGAGAAAAGATGCCACTTATATAGTAAGTGCTTACTTACCATAGTTAGAGGATGTTATAGGGGTTATAGCCTACCTTATTAACTTTATATACCATGGGTATATCCCACTTATAACCCCGGCTGCACATCCAAACACAGGTGTCTATGTGTTTGGAGACTCTTTTGTTGCTCGGCAGCACCTGGGCTGTCTTGGAGTGCCATAGCAGTAGCTGCAACCCTCGGTTGATAATCGTTGACAGGAGGTCTTTTTGTTGCAGGAATCCGAGCTTTAGCCGTAGAACATATGCACTATACCTGCTAGTGGCTGATGATTGTTGGTTATTGATGCTTGTTGTTGATTATTGTTGGTGATTGTTGCTTATTGTTGCTACTCTTAGCTAGTCTTAGCCAGTGTGAACAATACCTGGAAACCTCTCACAAGAGACCAAGGCTCTGTTTGCTACTGTGTTGTTTTGTCCTTGATATGGGTCAGCAAGATGAAGCATTTTACATTACTAGTAGCTGCTGTTTCAGGGCTTTGTTGTGAATCTACACATGTAAGCTGATATTTTCGCATACATAAATGCAGATCTACATATTCATATTGAAAATACACACATGTTTGATGCATTTGCACAGGACCACCAGCAACGGGTCCAGAACGTACATCTGTTTCAATCGTGAAAGTTGATAGAAGTTGAAGCCTTTGCGTACCACTGCCCAGGACAGCCACTCAATCGCCAACTGGTTGGACATATCAGGACCCCATGGCGGAGGTACTATCTACTTTCCCGACCATTCAACACACGCATACGAAGTGACCCTTTGTATCCGCAAGTCGCAAGCATGCATCATCATGTATGCATATGAATATGCCGGTGTATTTATATATGTTTTTTATATGTGAACATTAATCTAGATTTATCTAGATGTATCGATACTATGTATGTTGATAATGACTTATACATGTCAACATATACATACAGAACATAATCACTCATGCTCTGATACCACAGGGTACCATGACCATTCACAGCCAAGGCTGCGCAGTCGTGGTGCTGGTGGATGTTGTGATCGTCACCGGTGAGAGGGACAGCGCGTTGGTGGGAGGCGAAACGGCTGTGGTGATGCGCACCTGCAATGGCGACCGCTGGTAGAATCTATGAACTAATGATAGATCCAGCAGGTACTCAACCACCATCAGTTCACAGATAAATAGCTGGTGATTCTCTATGTTTAATGATCTTGATAAGGAGGGGGTTATTCAGATCGATCGTTAAGGATGTAATACATCAATTGCTAGGTTATAATCATAATGATAATGATATCAATTACCAGCAAAATGCTCAAGCCGCTGGATGGCGAGTGCTCACTCACTTGACAGTTGCTTCATTCCTTTCTCTTCGAATTTTTTTTGATGCTGGCCCGGAAATTCATGGCAAGAAGGGAATGGGAATCTGTCCATGTTCGAGAGCTTCCCCAGTTGGGCGTGAAGTTTGCTGGGAAGGTATCAACTTTCCTCATGTCCTGAAGCAAAAACTAGCAAAAACATTTACACATATTGCGTAAGTAGCTGGAAGTAATCCTATGTAGATCACATTGGATCGCTGCTTCCCTCTATTCAATGGTGGGGGTCACTCTGAAAACTTTCAGAGACAAGGGTTGCGCCCTTTCATTTTATAGAACGCATTTTGTTTTATATAGTTTCATTTAGGGGAGTCACCCCTCCTCAGTTTATAGTGGCCACTTCGTTTGATACATATTTTGTGTGGGGGTCTACCCGCACGAAATATAGAGTTGGTAGGGGGTTGCCAGTCCCATTTGATAGGCCCATGAGGGGGTCCAACCCTCCTTTTTTATACCTATAGAATGGGGTGAAAGACCCCCTCTCCAAAATAGTGACGGACATGTTTATAAGGTCGCGAACCGACCTCAACCATAGCTAGATTTACGATCAATCATAATTTCATGGATTGACCATAGCTAACCAGAACTGGATTAATGATCAATCATAGCCAACGATAGCTGAATCAACCATGTTACTGAACCAGTGAAGCAGTGGATTTACTCTGGGCGGAACAATGTGCCGGAGCTCCCAAGGTTAACAGCAGCAGCTTCTTGTGCAGTTCGTTTGATTGTTTCCGAGGGGCACGATGTATATACTTGGTGGCTCTCCCCCTAGATTTTTAGCATTTCTGGGTACACTGGTATCTCCACTTCATCACTAAAAGTTTGACTTTTGGGAAGGAATCAGACAGTCACTGAGTATACACTGTGCAGTCCGTACTGGGATACAAATTGAACAGCGGTATCCCATACATGTTTCCCATGGAAGAATCGATCTTTTCTTCCTTGCTGTGGCGTTTTGGAGGTGGTTGGGTTGTCTTCGCCACCTTCACCATTTGGAGTTGGACACTGATCGGTGTCTACATGCTCTTCAGTGGTTTGGTCTCTCTGGTGGGCTTCCCAGCTGGCTGCCATGTGGCGGGCTAGGGAGGTGGGTGAGTTTGGTGTGTTGAAATTTGAGGCTGCAGATAGGTAGGCAGATAGATAGATTTTATGTATGATCATGATTTTAAAAATATGTATACGACGTATATGTGCAAATCTGTGAGATTTGCCAGGGATCACAAGACGTGCCCAGAACTTCGTCCTTCGCTCACAATCCTGCATGGTGTTGTCTTTGAACTTTCGACAGATACAAAATCCTAAATCAAAGCGCTAGAAGTGTTTATGTTTCATTTTGCAAATAAGCTCTATACAAAAAACCCTGAAAACCTAAACAGCATCGTACTTTGAATTTTTTTTGCATGTTGCCTTCGCTTAAGATCCTCAATTGCAGCAGTTTGGCGCAGGGGGCCCAATTCCGTGTCTATACTATGTTCTTTTAAATCTAGAGATTCATCAAGGTACCCCATAAATGGTGTATATGTCATTCAATTTGTACATGTGTTTTTTTAAACAGAAGAGCCAACAAACAAATTGTTGATACTTAGCTAACAGACAAATTAAATTGGGACAGACTAAGTGTTTCGCGAATGTTTGCATTTCCAAGAGTGCAAGGGTTTGTCTCGCCTGGCGCAACTGGATCGGCCCAAGTGACCAACGCTACTATCTTGCTTTTCATTACACCATCATTGCTTACCTGTTTTTACTCTTGGTTGTCAGTTGTCACTGTTGGTTCTTGGTTGTTTGTTGAGTAAACTATGATCCATCACGAGGGATTACCAAGCCTCACTTGCCATTGGTAAAAACCATTCTCAACCATTGCTAGCCATTGGCTTGGATTAACCACTACCGACCACTGGTTACAACTATGAATTAATTGTCATTTAAGCATTTGTTGTCAACCACTACGAACCTTTGGTCATAACCATGACAATCCATTCGCAACCACTATTAACCATTGGTTTTCACAATTTTTCACCATTGATTGGCTTTAACCGGCTCGTTTTCCCTATTATTGTTGGTTATTTTCCCCCATTATTGGTTGGTTAACTGCTTGACTTATAGCAATATATAGTTGGTATATCCCCTGTTATTGTTGCTTATCATCCCTATATTCACCCATCTGGTCACAAATTCACCGGGCTTCACCTGCTACAGGTCACCGCAGCCCACTGGAAAAGGACACGCAATGCCTGGGTGCCTCTGGAGCTTCCGGCAGCATTGCTGTGTCGCTTCCTGTGGCTCCTCTTTGAGGCGCGCGTTGCTGGTCACTGTGGTTGATATGGTTAACCAATGGTTGATGGGGTCCAACTATATACCAACAACTATGGGGGAACCATATCAACCATATCCCAATTCACCATCAACTATAGGGGGTTAACTACCAAATAACTATAGGGGTTAACTACAGTTGGGGTAATGGTTATAATAATTAACCCCCAATTCATAAGGTATCAAATGGTTCACTTTATGCTATAGTTCGGTTAATGGTTAATAATAGGCTAATAGGGGACAATAGCCAGCAATCATAGGGGATATATCAACTACAAATGGCTGTTTCTCAAGTCACATGCAATTGATGATTTTGGGGACCCCTATGACTCAAGAAACACCGATATGACAGAATGTTCAAGCACAAGTCATATCAACCATGGGTGGTTAAAGAGCTTGCAGTTTTGTATGATTGGCATTTGTGGGTCGTAAACAAGCTGATCATTAAGCTGGTTGATACTGGTTAGGTTGAACTCACCATCGCCAACAGCAAGGGTCATGGACCTAGCTAGTTGATATCTTAGGTTGATTATACTCCATCATGAGCTGATCATAACAAAAAAGGCCTCCGCGCCCTCGGTGCCAGCGGATTTTTGGAATCCACGACCGGGCAGTGCATTTGCGCTTTTGAGCTTCGCTACTAGAACTGTCCGGCCAAAACAGGGTTCCTTTATTCACTGTTTGCCTCGTGCTGTTGATCAACTTCTCAGCACTGCCGCTGTTGCCCAGCCAGTTCAGGACAGTCACAGTATTCTGTTATGTGCGGATTAATTGGCTTTGCTGGTGTCAAATGATTGGTAGCGTATACCGTCAGAGTGCCATCGGTGCCGGTTGATCATACCAGAAAAAACAAGTCAATGGTTGTGTTTTTTTGGGCTGACGCTCTGCCCTTGGTCAAATCCAACTGGGATGTTTGGCTCACCCAAACTCTTGTACCGGTGGCTGTACTTGGTGATGTCTAGGTGACAGCTGGCGATACCACTTGAGCCATGACAAACTACGTGGTCCTGTTCCAAACCAAGTGGTGGGTCAACAAGGATTCGTAGTACAAAGAACCCTGCAGTCCATTGCTGAGAACATATTTGCATTGGAGCAATCAACCAGTTCTTGATTGTTGGTTATCGCTCCCTATTCTGAAGTGCTAGACCTTTTCTTTCCTGGCATTCACCACCTTACTATTAAGATGTATTAAGCACCTTACTGGACCCTACTTACCATGGTAACCACTCTCAACCACCAACAGCTGGCGGATACTTTCGGCTGTGGCTCTCTGAGAATCCAGGTGATGCTCCCCGTCTCCTTTCTGATTTTCCTGGCGGTGTGGCTGGTGCTGCTGCCCGTGGCATATCAGACTTCAGGTGCGATGGTTGCACACCGCGATTGACTATACCGAAGGAGATGATGACTACAGGGACGAACATGTGGATTTAGGGATCGATTGAACTCACACGCTTGGTTAATAGCGTTTGCATTCTAGGGAACCTCGACAACCAACAAGTGTAATCCTGCGGCTACCCTCTGGTTGGTTTGCGAATGATTATCCATTGCATGGGTGTTCTAGTCTATCATGATATCCAAGGTGTATTACACCATAATAACCGGGATGTTTTTATCCATTCTAGGTTTTTTTTACCATCATTTCTGTTACATCGATGTGTCGTTGCTGACTTCTTTCCGGTCAGGTTCCATGATCAGGTGTCAGGGGTCCAGCTGAGGGTCCAGGTGGTGATAGACTTGCCTTGGGGTATCACAACTTGCCCTGGCACAGGCAGCGATATGGGCCTGTTGTCCTGGCCCGCCTTGGCCTCTCACAACTTGAACTTTTTCTTCATGCTGATGGAGGCCTTGGTCAATCGACTGTGCATCACCACCTACCACTTGACCTTCATTTTTTACTATGGTGCCATCTATGTGATCTTTTCCTGGGTCTTCTTCCACTTTTACCATTTCTTCTTCTACTTCTTCATTGATTGGCGCTATCCTGGGGTCTTGATTGGCCACTTGGATCAACTTCTGACTTGTGACCTGTTCTCTTTGGAGTGTGGTGCTCGGAGTGCTTTGACACCTGGTCAGGACCGGCAGCTAGATGGCCATGAATGATGCCCTTAATTCATGTGTCACATTTGCGATCGATGGTCATACATTATCCAGATGGTTATTTGGTCAAAGCTGATTGTTTTACTCCGCTTTCCGGTGTTTTGGTGATTCATCATCGAATCATGTTGGATTTATTCAGAATGATCAGAATCATTGATATTTCTTGATAGGAAAGAATTGGTAGTATCTTTTGAAAACTTTGCCTTGTGAGAGGTCAGTCTGCTGCAGAAACCAAAACTCTCTGAGGCTATACTGCACTGCTATTGCTGCTGACGATTTTCTTCTTCCTGGGCCGTTGCATTGTGAACTGCGTGAAACCGCCGTTGTATACCTGGGATTTGGAGGAGAGTGACGATGAATCTTGGAGGAGTTGAAGCACATGGCAGCGTCCTGGGACTACCACCAAGCTTCTAAGGCTGCCACGGATATCAGTGAACCCATCCCAAGTGACTACTCTATTGGGAAACAACCACGGGCACAGGGAAGCCTAACCGCAACATGGCAACAATCATGGCCAAGCTTTGTTGGGGATGAGAACTACTGCCAACAATCAAAAGAACGCAGGGAGCTCTGCAGATATCCAGCTTGCCATGGTGGTACTGCTCATAGCTGATGACCATCAAGAACAATGACGTCCATGGGTCACGGTGGCCAAGGGGGTCCATAAGAAGGGGTTGGTTTGGGATCAGTTTGCAAGGCGGGTTAAGAATTGGTGTCCCACTAAACCCTGTTGTTTGCCCACTGCCAGTTTTCTTTTAGGCATTTCAAAGAAAGATCTCCACGAGTTCAATGATAATGCTCGGAGTTGAGTTTGCCTACAACAACTTGGCTGGGCGGTGGCTTTACACCCAAGATGTAGAACAAATAGACTTATGCAGTAAATTGCAGTGATTATATGCATCCACATATGTGTACATATATGTGTAGATCAACATTCAGATGATTCTACTCTACACTTTTACACATACAATGACAAACATACATGCATACAAGCATACATCGGACAGCGTTGTTTTTCCTGGTCTCATCAGCCTTTTCGTCATCAAAGCTCTGAGTATGGGCACATCTTGCAACAGACCGAAGAACGCCAGTAGCAGTGATCTTAGGAGGTGTGGCAGAAAATAGGATCCTATATGATCCTATCTGTTCAAATATACTATTGGTGCACATTGGTGCCCGGATGGTCAAAATGCAGCCGCATAGCCCATGACATTCGTGGCAAAAAATCTGTGCGATTTCATTCCCTTCAGCGGTGCATAATTTGCAGATACAAAGACTTCACTACACACCGAGATGTAATGTTGTCACCATGAAAACCACTAGTCAACCGTCGTTAAGACCATCATTGACAATCAATTATAACCATCAGAAGTCTGACCATTAAAACCATTCAAACCATTTAATTAGCCATCATTGAATCATCGTTTTGATCACCTTAGTTACCATTGATCACCATCACGAATCATTTATCCATTGGTTCATGCGTAATTGAACCGTAATTGGTTCAACGTCATAGTTTTCTCGTGGTTGGACCACCATCAGTACTCACCATTTGGCCATCGTCAGTCACTTCAACTGCTCTTTGATCACTGCTAATGAATCATAATCACCATTTAGCCATCATTCACCCCTTACCAGTCTTAATCAACCATTAGATCGCCAAATCACCCATTCAAAGTAATAAACTAACATAAACTAACCTTTTTTGTGGGTTCCCTATGGCTTGAGAGACCCCCACGTGCCACCATCATTGAACCCTTCAACCATCACCGCCGAGGAGTCCGACTCCAGCGAATCTGACCCATGACCCGCCTGGGAGACTGGGACGACGTGACGGGTATTTGGTGGTTTCTCAAGCCATAGGGAGCCCCCAAAAATGGATAAAAATGGTTGGTTTACTATTCTCAATGGTCAAGAAACTGGATGATAACTTGGGGGTTCCCGTTGTTTTGAAAATCGACCATTTGACGCAAATATTTCATGGTCAACAACTGACATAGATTATAGTTTATAGTTGATGGTTGAGTCATCGTTTTGGTTATTTTATGTTTATCGTTTTTATGCTAAAAAATGAATTTGACAGTTGCTGTTCTTGTTCTATCACTGTGTTTATCGTTGATTCGGATTGATTCCAAAGGCTGAAGCACACCTGAGTTTCTGCAGGATTTCTGCCATGGTTCTTAATGCAGATCCACCGTACTGGTTCCGTCGATTTCGGGATGGAAGGACCCCATGGATTTCCCAACGTCATTGAATGAAAAATACACCATGCAATGCTCGGCTAAGTGTAACAGCGCGCCCGCGTTGATGCTTTGCCGTTCGGAATATGTCCAATCTCCAAGAAAAGGTCATGTTTGAAACACAGGGAAGGTTGAGTTTGCCACATGCATGGATTCCATTAGATTCCATACTACACTACATACCCATCTACACATCGACAAAGTGTTTTGCTTGTCAGGCGCAGAGATTGATATGTTTATATCATTGTGTTTGTGCAGGCCAGGAGAAACCGCGGATCCAAAAAACTGTGGTGACTTCCAGGGCGCTCCTGGGAGATGTTGCGAGAGATGGTGATCCCAACAGGAAATCCATATGAAGCATCAGCTGTTCATGGTAAAACTGGTGGTGGATCTCTAAGTTGCAGAGATGGCAATTCTGGGTAAATCATTGTGAATAGATTAATGGTAGATCCATATTCACAAATCAGCAGTTATTTATTTATGGTAAAACTGGTGGTTGGACCGCAAGGGGCGTCACATTCTGCAACGGCAGATCTATACTAATAAAATACTCTGAATATTGCAAATAGCATTGCAAATAGCTGGTGTTAGAAACTGTCAATTACAGGGGCTTATTGTAATATGATTAATATGGCTGATCTACATTAAGTGCGCTCATTTCCGGTCAGTCAGTGCAGCATTGTGATTCGGCAACACGTCTATCTTTCATATACCGCTTCGCGAGTTCACCACCAAGCATTGATGACCCATGTTTTCGCCATCGCCTCACGGATTGCCCATCTCCGGCTGGAGCATGGCCGCGTGCTGAAATCGCTGCGGCAGATGTGATGAGCAAAGTACTCAAGCGAAGCGAGAGCTGAACTAAACATGCTCGCCCTGTTGCGCAAATGGTTGTGGGAATTGATGGCTAACAGTAAAATAGTATGGATACTATGGTTAGTTGAATAGGTGACTAATGATGCTTAGTGATCATTTGCCATGGTGATATACAGTGAATATGACCGTTGAATAAGAATTACTAAGATTACCATGGTTAGCAACAGACTCTTGAATGATGACTTGGTACAAATGGCTCTGACTCTACCAGCTTTTCTGTGCGCAAAAATTGGTGCCACCTACTTACCGGTTCTCAATGCTCCCGGGATGCCAAGATACTCCCAGTCTATGCAGTTTCCCGCGTCGCTACTTGCAGCCTCCCACTTTGTGACGCCCAAACGGGTATCTTGAGCATGGTCTAACACGAGGTATCCCAGGTTCCCAGATGCATCAGAAACCACCAGTTAGAAACTACCTCCATAATCTTGACCTAACTACTACGAACAGAACCAGCTGCTTTCCAGCTGGTCGATTGATTTTCCCAGCAACGACGCCCAACCGAAGTTTCGACGCCCAACCGCGTGCTTCGCGTTTCGTCCAACTCTGCTGCAGGAGGAGGACCGTGCCAAGAAATATCAGGAGGAGAAACACGCAAGAGACGAGGCGAAGCTGCGGATGGACCATCTCCGAGTTCATGGTGAGCGAGTTCATGTGATTTATACTCAGGTTTAACGTTGATTTGTTTGATTCATTTTAGTAAGCTCGCGACTGTTCTGGTACAATTTGCTATCATTGGTGGTTTGGTGTATACCAATTTGTTTACTTGACCTACTATCTGATTTTTTCTATGCGTACTGACATTTGACATGTTCGAGCACCAAACGCGGAGTACCGCTTCAAGCCTGAGGCAGGCGCACAGGCAGTGGCATAGGAGAAGCACTGGACCTGTTGCCCCTGACATGTGCATCGACTCAAATTGGCCACTAGGGTGATAGAAGCCATGGTCAATCATTCCTTTACCCAGCTTGGTAACATAGCTGGTCGGAGCCAATAGCCAAAGCATGTAGAAATGGTGAATTCTTCACTGCTGTGTCAACTTACCAGAGGGTATTGCTGAATATTTCTGAGTCTCAACAGAAGTCACTGAAAATAGTTGTGAAACGTCCTACAGTCTGAGGCTCTCGGATAACATGTGAGCTAGCCTCACCATCAAGATATCGACCAGCTGTATCAAGACCACATAGCAAGCATTGGGTTGCTGCTGCTTGCTATGAAATTGCACTTCATCAACCAATGAAGGAATAAGATGGAATAAACACAAGCAGGATTGTATGCAAGACATGGATGGAAGTGTGACACCACCCATGAAGTGAAATCGGATTCAGCCCACCTCGAACTGGGCGAAGTATCTCGAAGTGCGAGCTTGGAGTGCCAATGCATTTTTTCTTGTGCCCGCTGGCTCAGGCGGCTTTACAAGAGAAGCAGAGCCGGCGAGTTTTCGAAGTCGAGGGTTACCAAGCTTTGACATGTCAGCAGCCAGCCACTGTTGGGTTGGAATTCGGTTTATTGTACCATAGTTCTTGATGCTGGGGATGATATTGTTGGGCTTGTCCTTTTCACGGTTGTTGGCTTCATGCGGCATTATGGTGAGAATCAACACCATTTCATGTTACTCCCCAACCAAGAATGATGAGTTGAGTGGGAAACCATTGAACCATTAGTTTTTTAGTGGGAAAACAATCAGTTTTGAGTTGAAACCATGCAACCACCTTAATTTTAGGGACAACCCCACTTTTTTGTGGGATTTTACACCTTTAGTGATGATCATGCAAGTCCACTCTTTACTGCGTGGGATATGTAAGCTATGGGTGAAAACCATGTTCCTTGTGAACATTGCCTAGAAGTAGAACACGTGGACATGTTCAGAAAACATTGGAGTCATTTAGCTTGGCCACAACGATGCTTGAGAGGTGGCTGTTTCACGAGATGTGTTTATGGCCGGAAGGAGGAAATGGTAGGCACCGTGGGCATTGGCGCTTCCGCAGCATCCTATCGAGCTGTGTGGACATTTCGCCATCAGCTTTCCAAAGCGATCACACTTCACAATTGGGCATGTGGGAAAATAGGGGAACCAATAACCCACCATGGTTTTACTAAGGTAACCGTTCCAAAAGGGTAACCAATAGGGAAACCAATAGGGTAACCATTCCAAAAAATGATGAGTTTACTTTTACTAAGAACTATTGGTTTTGGGGGTGCCATGCTTTTGGCACAGTTCCGCGGGAAAGTTCGCAGATCACGAAGCTCGAGAGACATTGGAAATCATTTTCGAGAGCAAGTCTCAGGGAGAGCCAGGGAAGTCATAGTCCACATGCAGCTGACCTCGGTTGGGAGACGGGGTCATAGCCCGAAGAGTGTTGTTCTTCTTTTCCTCCAAGACTAGAGATGGTTCATGTGCCACGCAGTGTCATCGCAGTAATACCTTTGAGCTGTGCAATTATATGTCATATTTGGGATGATTGCACAAATGTGGTGATCTGTCAATGTCTTTTGTTGAGCACGATAAAAAATTCTGCAGATTACATATGTTATTTTTGACTACAAACATCCACTGCTCCACAATGTCGCGGCATGCCTTTGTTGCCATGGAGAGCTTCCGTGGCAGTTCACTTGAAGGAAGCGTGGAGCAGTGGGGTTCAAGGCTTTCAAATGAGGAGGTGTCCAAGAGCAGTCTATGGTTGATCTGATTACAGGCATCGGATAGTCAACTATGATTATGGATCAATAATCAGATTGATTAGGTTTGATGAGGATGATATCTTAATCGATCATTTAATCAACAGTTGTTATGGGATAACCATAGATTGTGTTGATGATGATGATGATGATGATGATGATGATGATGATGATGATGATGATGATCGGTGAACTCTGCTTAGAGAACCCTGCCTTGTGTGTTGACATGACCCACGTGACGACAACGATGCAGCTTGCCATCATCACACCAGTGTTTTCCAAAAGTTACGTAATTTACATCATGTAACATCCAAGAATAGTTATATAGGTAAGATCAAAGAGGTGATGCCATTAGGATTGATAGGGTAGGGAACGTCCAAGAATGGTGTTGACAAAATCGATAGCCTCCGCAATAGAAAGGAACATGTTGCGCAAAGCTCGACAATTGATACGGCAATGCAAAGAAATAGATTTAAATGAAGTCTTTCACTTTGATTAGTCCAAAAAACGGTTGTTAGATGACTCTTTCCGTAGGGACGACATGCCAAAAAGCGGGTGCCGTTGGTGAAGAGGTACTGGCAAAGCCATATTCGAAGAGGTTATTTGCCAGGTAGTTTAGTTTCACGGTTTCAGTTCATGCTTGAAATAACGATAAGGGTACTGGCCAGGGCTTAGTGCTGAAAGTCCGGCCCAAGGGGAGGTTCATAAAAGGGAGAAGGGATTGTTCAGGATCTCCAATTCGAAGTCAGAGCTGGTAATTTTGGTCATTTAGAAGTTCCTAGCAATAGGGTTTATGTATACTTCCATATACTGCACATGTGTTTTAGTTTTTCCATCTACTTCCTTTTTTACTAATCCACAGCCATCTCTTTCTGCATTCCCAGCTTCCAGAAATGCTGGAGGACTTGCAAGCTGGAGCAGCTCAGAGGAACCACCAAAGAAACGGCCACGTTGCTAGGCTTAAAGGCTGGGGGGTAGGCCTCCAGCAACGAACTTGGGTGGATACTGGCTGGTGCTTGGGAGGGATCTAAGGAGCCCAGTATAGCCCTTTGAACAGGGAGCCAAAGATCCACCAGGAGTGCCCTAGCCTAAATGGTAGGTAGCTAAGTATGTAGCTAATGGCTCATGGTTAACAATGGAATGATAGGGGAAGAATGATTAACAACGATTAACTTAGCAAATAACATGCAACAACAGCTTTTTAGTGGTCGATAGTAGGACATGATGACCACCAATAGTAGAGGATGCACCTATTATACATATATATATATATACAAATATGGGTAGAACATGGTAGAACCAACATGAACCAAACCAATTGAAACTTTGGGATAGGTGGGTTTAGCAATTTGAGGGAGTGAATTAGCAAACTTAGGGATTAGCTATTCACATTTTGGCTAGAGCCATCATGAACCAACTAACAACTGAAGGATGAATGGGTATACTGGTTGGTGGTTTAGTTTCAAACATGTTCTATTTTCCCTAGTAGTTGTTAATTAATGGTTGGTTGACTAATATGTTTCATAGGGGTTGACACCACCAATCAGTATAGCACACTGTTGACTCATGGGAACTCAGCTTAGCATTGCCATCACCTGTGGCACCCGGGATCTTCGTACCAGCCTAGTGGATCAACTGTAGCTTCTCACAACTGGTGGTTTCTTAAAAAGGGGAACCCGAAAAAATGGTTCGTTCATGACTACAAACGGCTGACAAAGGATGATTTGGGGGGTCACCTATTTTGAGAAGCACCCAACTGCTCATTTTGATCGACTGACTGTATGACAATTGATTTTCAGAAGCGTACATATTGCCAATTTATTTCTCTCCTACTTTGCACAACTTGCTTGTTGTCGTTTAGCTTGGCATGTAGGTATGCTGGAAGTCAATACCCTGCAAATACTCCTGGTGAACATCAGATTAATGACCAAGCTAGTCTTTGTTGGGCGCAGCAGGCGGACAGAGCGTGCTCATGTCATGGAATGCCCCCGTGTAAGCAGAGCAAACCAATGGAGCTAGTCTTTGCTGGGATGTTCAACTAGCTTACATGACCCGCATTGTGACTCCCTGAGGACCGCACTGGTCAATGTCAAAGGTGTCCGGGTCTTTCCCAATGCATCCCAGTGCCAAATCTATGGGGCTGCCATGGCATCATTTTCAAGGCGAAGTTCACGACTTAAAGTCGTCAGACTATGGCTATGGCTGTGATGATCCCTGAGTCAGGTGGTCCCATGAAAAATCATAGCACCGCATAGCTTTTTCCCACTGAAGACTATCACATTTGGATGGTTGGGGGTAATGTCCTTCGATCTCTTTGTGGACAAATGTGTTTTTGTATTTTTCTAGAAAATGTATACGCGCGTATGTATGCACATGATTATACATTGTACATGTACATGTGTTACACATGTGTATATATATATATTTATTTAGATACCGTAATTATACAGATGTGGGGACTTCACAATGATTGATGGAGTGTCGCTGGCCCCAAGAAAACTTGATGTTGGCGGGCCATGTCTAGAACAATACGCGAGAATTTTGACCATCAATGTCAACATAGTGTGCAGAAAGCTATTGCTCAACTCCGTGGCCCTTTCAGATGTTTATTAAGCACGTATCAACCATTACCAACCATTATCGGCCATAATCAACCACTATTAATAAGCATGATCTAACCTTTTTCGTTGACCTTATTTTTCGAAACTGGCCAGCTCTGACAGTGGTGGAGGAGCCTCTCCAATCTGAGGCTGCTATGCTCCTGTTGATGCAGAAGTTCGGGGCTCCCAGGGACTGTGTCCATGGTTTCCGCTTGAAAGATCAGCCTAGAGATGGTCAGTACTCACCATGGTAGCATAAGATGCGTGGGGGATATGTTACTTACACGTGGGTTCTGACTCTGGTGACCAACCAAGTGCAGACCTTGGTATGATCAGTCCTGAAGTGGGGGTAAGTCACTGGGTTTCTCTACATAGGTTTGTGTTTTTGTTTACCATGATTGGTATCCGTGCTAGTCATAAGTCACTTGACTCGTCACAAATGTGGCACTATATAAGATGCGGAGGGTGGAGGGGCCACTGGTGGCCCATTGAAGCACGAAACCTTGAAAACTTGCCGCGGTTTCGCCCCTGGAATGCTTGGGGACCTCTGACCTCGTTGGTTCGATTTGGGGATTGAGCTGTGACAACGAACCAAATAGAACAGTCAGTTGGATATGATACGAGGTAGATAGGGATGTGCCTATCGTGAGCCTCCAAGAATCATGCGCTTTGGGATGTTTTGTTGTGCTGTCGACTTCCTTCATCGACCGCACATCGCCTTTGTTTTTCCCTATCCTTCGGGCAACAAAAGACATGTCCTGCAGAGGTGGTTTCGCAAAATAGGGGTACCCTCAAATCATACCATATCATTCATGTATAGTCATAAAGCAGCCATTTTTGGGGTTCCCTATTTCGAGAAACCACCATATGAACATTCGACCAAGCAGGGGTTCCAGTGCAGCAGCAACACCCTGGAAGGCCCAGGACTGGTGTGTGTTTTGTGCTCCTTCTTCTACAGTACAGACATTGTTGATAAGAACCAGTAGGAATTCTGGTTAACAACGGCTTCCTTATCATGATCATAGAAAGGGAATGATGCTCAAGAATGACATAAAAGTCAATAATGACATAAAAGCTGTTGAGAATAGTTACACAATGGCTGCAATGGTTAGATCATCACCGTCATAGCTACAACCATTTGCCGAATCTCTACAATCGACCTCATAACAATGCTCAATCATGCTATAACATGGCTATCATCATGCTAATGCTTATTATAAGCATACCATGGCTATAACACGATCATAGAGTTTGGGGGCTATAACATGGCTAATCTCTACAAAGTAACCCCCCCAACTTCTCCATGGCCTGGCATTTCTGGGTCGCAGCTGGACAAAGTGCTGGGAGAGCTGGCGGCTGGCGGTCACTTGGTGCACGAATCCTGGGATGAAGCCGTTCAGGACCCAGGGATTTGTTTGGGCCCAGATGGGGGCTAGCGTGGTTGGTACTGGCCATATTTACATGCGCAACTGGTTCCTCATTTCCAGCTGGTTCACCATGCTTCATGCTTGGAAACCAGGGCTGGAGGTTATAGTCACCAAGGTGAAAGAGCGATTTAACCATCATTGCTATGCATTACAATTCTAGTACTGGCCACTGGTTATAGCAACTGATTGCATAGCATTCACCATTCACCATGGCTATAGGGCTTCGTTCCCCAGGTTTGCATAGCTTCATTTCCATGATCCAAGGAAGCGAAGGGGTGCTGGTGGTGGTGCAAGACCATTAGAGCAACTGGTTCACTAGTGATCAGTCCTAACCACTGCAGTAAATGATATGAACTATGATTGTTCATCACTATGGGTACTATTTATTACGAACCATTCTAGTACGAGCGAGCCACGGTCACAAATGACTGGTTATAATAGCAGGTACTTACATTCACCATGGTGATTGGGGTTAGCCACCTTTGCAGCAAAGTTATTCCATGCATTTGATCCCAGAAACCATCATTCAGCAATCATGAGCATTAACAGATAGTCATGAAGCATCCTCAACCATCCAAAACACGTGATTGACCATAACTGGTTGGTGGTTTCAAACATTTTTTATTCTCCCTAGTAGTTATCAACACATGGTTGGTTGACTATGTTTTTAAAGGGGTTCAAACCGCCAACCAGATAAGTTATCGATCACGGTGAGTCATTGACTGTCAAAATATCATTTCTGCTCGCTTGGAGACGGCCGGAGGAGCTTGAGGATTGTCACATGGACGGAATGCTGCCTTGCATCGACGACGATGAGCTCATGACCACTGCGCAGATGTAAAAAAAAGCAACAGCTTGCGCGTGCTCTCCTGGATTCAAATTTGTAAAAACTCCAGATGGCCTGTGATCTTCAACATCACTAAGCATCATCAATTGTGCTAAGCCAAGTTCTGGATGATTTTTCTACATGATTCACTATTATTAAGCATGGTTCGTCCTGAAGTAAGGATAAATGATTGCTAACCGCTGACCAATCCAATTCTTCTCGTTTTGGGGGTGGCTTAGGCAACCCTTTGCGATTCCACACCAAGGTGACTCACCCAACCTGCCCAGCCATGAGACACCACGAGACACATTGTGCTACAAAATTTTGCCGCACCCAACAGCTTGACTCAGTTGGGAACCAGCTTGGCTCCCAGTCCGAAGTGAAAATATAGGATGAGTGAAAGAGTCCTTGAACTGGCGGGGTCCATGTTACTTCGACATATGTTGCTTGCAATTGTTTTCTGATCCAGCTGAAGCAGGGCGTATTGCCACTTCCGATCTCGCTCAAGACTGGATGGATTGCCACGTGCACAACCCACTCATACCCCCCACTGCTTTTGAGCCAGGGTCCAAATTGTCTCATAGCTGTATTCCAAAGAAACGAGACCCCCAAAAACTGTCCCAAAACCTGAAAGTGTCATTTGGGGATTTCCTCAAATGTTGCGAATACCCCACTTCAAACGCTCAAGTGGTTTGGGGTACAGTACTGCTCGTTGTGAGCTCGTGGCCAGGAAACAAAGATTGAAGCAGATGCAGATGGATGGGGCCGCTTATCGATTGACTGGGATCAGAGGCTTCCAGTTGAGTCAAAGTAATTCTCATTGTGAGGACATCCAGCTCATGGTGGATAAGAGTTATTGGAGTAGGCGGTTGAAGGGTTTACGCAACAAGTGGTTTGATGGCTTATCTCACAAAGGGGAGATGTTGAATGGCTGGATAGCTGGCTGATAGATGTTGAATGGTTTAACGGTTCAACCAACAATTCCAAATGGGCCAATCTGCTAGGAATAGCTGAGGAAATCTCCTGAAACTGGATGAATGTTCGAGTGGATCCAAGCTGTGAGCAGTCGTGAGCAGTCGTGGTCCATTCCCCAAGTTTATTGCTAGGCTTCGTGTACATGACCCATTCTGATGATTCCTAGGGACCAGCGATGATATGGTGGTTTCTCAAAATAAAGGTATTGGAATTGGGATGGCTATTACTGTAGATGATTGAAGCCCCAAATGAGATAGCAACACTCATCTGGGGTTGGCAACAACCACCGTCAGCCCCAATGGCTATGATGGCTGTGTGAGTGTTGAGACGATTCTAAGGGACCTCGTCAAACAACTTCTGTGTGACCTGGGGATCAAAATATGCACAGTATTTGTGCATGTGTGTGTGTGTGAGTTTAAGTAGTGCTATGTAGTGGCCTGGCATTAGTATTGCAAATGCATGCAATTGAATTTGCACCCGTTGCACACATTGATGTGCAACCGGCTTGCATTTTAACCTTACAGAAAAGGGATATGTGGTTTCTCAAGGCAGGGGTACCCCCGAATCATCCCATATTCACCATGAATGGTAATAAACTGACCATTTTATAGGGTTCCCTGTTTCGAGAAACCTCTATATGGCACCCTTGTGGACATGCCCTCCCTCTACAGCTTCCGTGCTCGAGGTGGCCTTTCTGTCACGGCAGCTGCAAGAACAAGCCAGTTTGAAGGCACGAGCTTTTTACGGGGTTTGGGTTGCAAAGGGCCAAGAAGTCAGTGGCTACGAACCAAACATGGTACGGTGATGGTGGAAACATAAGAATCTCTAAATAGCTTGTTTGTAGAAGGTGTTCTGAGACTAGAAGTTTTTGTAGGTGTTATTTTAAGAGATTGTAAGGTACCTAATCCATTTGAATCCACTAGTCAACCAATGTTGCTGCAAATCATGATGGACCATCATTAGTCAATTTGGAGGTTTCCCAAAATCGGGGAACCCCCAAAATGATTGGTTTATTACTAAAAATGCTTAGTATTGGATGATTTGGGGGTATTTGCTTACCATGATGAAACCAGTCTCAATCATGATCAACCGGGATGATGAACCTGTATCGACCATGATTCTCCATGATGCACCATAGCTATATCCAAAGTGTTACAGCGCCCTGACTGGCAACGTTCAGCTGTTCCCCAGGAAGCCGAAAGGGAAGAACAGCGACGGTGTTCGCGGGCCCAGGGCAGCAGATTCAGATTCGCTTGCGGCTGGGCACAGGTTGTCTCTGAGTTGCATAGACCGGCAACTGCATGCCCACAGCCCAGTAGAAAATGGTGGAGACAGGATGATGATGATGATGATGATGATGATGATGATGATGATGATGATGATGATGACGAGGCGACCAGGACGACCATGATGATTGTTAGCAGCATTTAGCAGCTGATTGACAATAGCATCCAGCCAATAATCGCGAGCGACTGCACAGACGAACCTAAGTCCATGTGGTGCTCCTAGGTGTCTACGATCTCATGCAGGTGAGATGGGTTTTGACATTTCCATCAGAGCATCCCTTGTCACACGCCGTGGTTGTGCAAACAGGGGGCACAGAACCGGCCAGTGCCTTTGACCGAGGATCGGGGTTTCTTTTAGCTAAGACTTCGGTGGTTTCGACCTAGCTAGGACTTGGGAACCCCCAAACTTACGGATTTAGTACTATGAATGACTAAGATAAAGGCTAAGGATGATTTTGGGGTACCCTTATTTTGCGAAACCGCCATTTGATCATCTCAATCCAGACTTCAGATCATGGAATACTGACAGGAGTTGTTATAGTTGTGTTGGTTACCTGCTGGTTAATCATGCTTATGATGGTTGATTTTAATGCGTGTGGTTTATGATGGTGAATTAACTGTACATGATGGTTTCCTAAATGGTGTATGATTACTACTGGTGAATGATGATGTTTAGTATATAGTTATGGTTAATCATGTTTGTGACACGGTTGGTTGATACTGTAGATTCTCCCGTTATTGCTGGCTACTATTCCTTCTGATTCCCTATTTTTCTTGGTGAACCACGATCACTTTTTACCATTCTCATCCGCAAGTATTGATCACTCGTTACCAATTTTACTACTTTTTTACCACTAGTAATCATTGTTAACCACTTCTCAACCATTTATCAATCATTCATTATCAACGGGTACATTTTCTGACCACTAGTAATGATCATTGATCAAGCATTTATGAATCATTTATCAATATCATTGATCCCAATTTTCCAACCACTTGTAATCATTCTAAGCCATTTATCGACCACTATCAATTTATCCACCATTTATCAACCTGTAACCATTTATTGACCACTATCAATTTATGCACTATTGATCAATCTGTATCATTGATCCCAATTTTCTAACCACCAGTACTCATTCAACTTGCTGCCATCACCAAGGCCGGGAGTCCTCGGATCGCGACGCCTTGGCCGCCTTTGAAGAGGAGAAGCACAAGGTCGAGACCGGTCTCCCGCGCTGGGTCTCGGGTGCAAGTCATTCATAGGTGGCGGTGTCCAGTTCGCCATGGTGGTACCTACCAACCATCGAAGGTCATAACCGGCATCAATAGTTAAACCACCAGTCCTTCTGTCGCGTAGTAAAACCACCAGTTTTGGGGTACACCATTTGTTGGACAAAGCCGAGTAGCAATGGCTTTGTTGTACAGTTGGCCAGGTACAAGCTTCAAATATACCAAAGATTATGATTGATTTGGGGGTGCTACGAATGTATCAGACGAATCTCTCTCATACGATTTCATATGTATTCTGGACATGTATTGCGTGCATAAAGCATGTGTAATTGGTTGTACATGATGCCGTCAGATGCGCATAAACTGCTCCAAAGCCAGAACAAGTACTTGGTATACATTTGGACAGAAAAAAATGCGGAATAGAAACCCTATGAGCTCTCAAAACAAGCAATGGCAGGAAAGCATGTTGCAGATAAAAGGAGAAGAGCTGAACAATTGATGGGAACTGTCTTTACTGGGAACCAGCTGTAATATCCACACAACCAGGATAGTCATGGTTGAACTTGTCCGCTGCAAACCTCTGTGTGCTTGTGCTGGACGGTCATCCTTTCCCCACGCTAAAGTTCCTGCACAGGGCAGTTGTTTTTGTGCTTCTTCACTCATAAACTCTAGACTCTAGATTCTGAAACGGCAAATGCTAAACCCTAGAACTCTAAAACACTTACACGTAAACCCTAAAGCCCTGAATCTAAGACCCCAAACATCCCGAAACCGTCAATCACTATGTGCAGTCAGAGTTTTGCAACTTCTCTGAACAATTTTGACCTGGCAAGAGTTCCTCAATTGCACGGTTTCAAGTTGAAGTGTGGACAAATGTGGAGGTTGGGGCGAACTCATCTGATCGATGTTCTGTCAAGTATGGACCTGACACAACAGTTTTGACCCTAACCCCTTTGGTGCGAGAAGATTCGTAACCGCCGCTATTTGGCTTTCCAGAATAAACTTAGCACCAAGTGACCAAGAAAGCACTCTCTTTCCTGCCCTTGTGGGAGCCATCACCCTGCGCGTAGTTCACCTGTGGGCATGGACCCTGCCCCTCTGTTAGTTTTTGTTGAGGCCATCGAGAGGAAGAAGAAGGAGAAGGCCGAGCTGACCTCCACAGGATGTCTTAGTCAAAGATTCTCCACTCAAAGAATTCAACCTGGCGCAGCCAAGCAGATTGAAAGGACACCCGCAACATTTTGTGGAGCCAATTTCCTTATGACTTTGAGTTCTAGCTGCTGGCCATTGCGTCGGTCTATACTGTTGCGACTCCGCATTGGCACTATCCCAGTGCCAGAAGTCGTTCTTCTCGGAGTCGTTCAGATAGGAAGCAAGAGAGATGCATCAATGATCATTAGGCAGTTGCATGCCACCACGGGTCAGTTCCAAAAATCTTGATGGTTCATCCCGAAGAATCGACCTAGTCTAGGCATGTCTAGGCTACTGTGGAAGATTATTGGACAATCTGTGATCCTAGTGAGTACTGCTGAGTCCTACTGTTCTTTGCACATTTGCATAAGCAGTATATAACATGTTGATCCTTTGTCCATGCCAATACTGTAAGAGTCACGGGGGTGTTGCTACGAGTCATGGGCCCTAAGAGTACCAACAACAACGCTTTTCACCAACCGTGGCTCTGGGGTACCAACAGTCGACCCCTTACAAGGGGCCACGAGGCCACCCGAACTATTGTGATGCAAACGTGGTGTGAAGGCAAATGCTGACTTCTTGCAGCAGCAAATCAACGAGAAGGTGCAGATTCGATGCGCAATGTGGCCTTGAAGTTGAGTGTGGTGGATCCTCCGTGATATTTGGCAATTCTATCGACCCAGGGAGTTGTTCTCGATCTTGGCTTGACATTGTTGGTGTTGCTATGTGTTGCTGTTAATGCTTATTAGCAAGGTCATTAGCCTCCCACTTGATGTGAAATGTGGGCACTCAGAAAAGCAGTCTAATCATCACCTAAGCGTGATAGGCGTCATCCGCAACCCACCCAAACAACAAGTATGCTCTTTATAGTTACTGGTGACATGAGTAGCTGCCAGTTGCTAGGTACGAAGCTGCACCGGTGGATGGTCATCGTAGATAGCATCCATGCCACGTTCAGTAAGCAATTCCAACACAGGCCCGCTGGGATCACCCTGGATCTATGGCCACAGGTTGACAGCTCACTCCTGCAAGGCATGCACCAACCATCCGCAAACCATTCACTACAACCAGCCACTTCCAGAAGTTACAGCTGCATGACCAGCTGATTCATCCATCCAACATCCAAGATAAACCATCTAGAATCTATCTATGACTGCTAATCATCTATACCAACCACAGGAGCCTCCCAAGCGTCGTCCATCTTTCTCGTTGACCAGCTGCCCCTGACCCATCCTGATCCCTGACACCCAACAGCTTCCGAGCCCGCGGCGCAGAGCGCAGAGAAGCGTGTTGCCAAAGAGCAAATGACGGAGGTGGAACAAGCCCTGAACAAGGAGCCTCCGGGTGACCCATATGGCGGTGGGTTGGGGCATGGCCAGGGGATTCATTCTGGCGCCAAGCATGAACAACACTGTAATGGTATGTAATGGTTCATCATAAGGGGTGACCATCAACTATAAGGGATACTGGATACTCATATGGGTTTTCCCTGGAGCATTCTTGCATCCCAATTGTATTGCCGATGCACGCCTATACCAATTCCGTTGTTACTGTTGTTGTTGTGGTCGCTGTTGCAATCCTTCCCTGCAAGGGGATGCAGACCCAAATTTAAAACCGCAAACTTGTTGTTTGCGGCGATGGTGATATTTCAACGGAAAAAACCCACCCCTTGAAAAGACAAATGCGTTGGCACGCATCTTAATGTTCTAGACAGCATTTTGCTGGTGACCCCAGAATTTGATCATCCCAATCATCCTTGTAAGATGTGCCACAACTTGAAACTAAAAATCTGTGACCCCAGATTTTGATACTAAGATTTTTCCCGTGCAAAATATTTCCCCAGCAGACCAATCATCCCAATCTGAGGGGAACATCGACAGTTATGATCTCTCCCAGTTCTTCACCCACAACTTTCCCTCGCTCTATGACTGGGAGCTCCACATAGAGCCACGTGAGTAGACCCCTATTTCACAATGAAATTATGGGTGATCCGTCACCAAAACACCAAGGAAAAACATGGTTGGTTCGTTGATGGTTGACTAATCATTGTTGACCATATAGAGTGATAAGTAACCGACGAACCATCAATTAAGTGTCACTAAGCATCATAAACCACTGTGATCCACTTCGATCCCTGCAACCATAGATGCACCATCAATTATCAACAATCGACACTTACCTTTAAAACATAGATGAACAGACCTTGTTAGTCATAGAATCAATAGATCAAGAATAGCTTTGTCATCCATTCACCATAAAAATAAACCAGAGATTCGCAATAGATCCGCCATCAATTTCTATCATCCATGGTTTATCATAGTTTTGCACTATTATCAATGTTATCCATTGATACTTGCCATTTTCAACCATTATAAACCATTGTCTCATACTACACTAGCATTTGTCATTGATTAGTCATATCTGTGGGATATTACCCGAGATTAACCATAGATACTAATTAACCATTATCCCACCGATTATCAATAGACAAACCATCAGTTCTGTATCAATTACATAGTCTACTATCCCACTGGTTAACCATCCCATGATGAGTGTCATTAAGCATAGATATCATAGAGACACCATAGATCTAACCATTCTTTATTCGGGTACCATAGATAGATCATAGATACGCCACGGACAAGGGAAACAACCCTTCTGTCATATTCTCTACGGGATATAGATGGGATACACTATTTCATGGCACCATATTCACGATCATTTTCTATAAACCATCCCACGATAAGTGTCATTAATTTCTATTCACCACCGATTTCTATTAGCTATATTTACCATATTCACCATCAATTCTATAGATACAAACCATAGATACTAACCATGGATACTAACCATGGATACTAACCATGGATACTAACCATGGATACCAACCATAGATACCAACCGTAGATTCACGCACCATAGATTGACCAATCTTTTTCGAATGCCCAGGAGCGCTTGGATCGTGCCAAGAAGCCCGAGACCTTGCAGATGCGACTCGGCGCTTCACAACAACAAGGGATGCTCGTGGCGTTTTTTTAATAGTGAATGATTAGTGAAAATGATCAATTGTTAATTCATATTTCAATAGTTGATGATGAATTGCATTTTTTATTGTTTAAATGGTCATTCATTTGTTGATTTATAACGGTTAGTTTGAGTTCATAGCCAACCGGTTCATCTTCAGAATGGTCCATTGATGGTGAGTTGCTGGGTCGTGGTTAGCTTAATGATCAAAAGTAGTTAACGTATGGTGGTGATGCGCAATCTAACGGAAGCCATCTCTCAGCTTTATGGAAACCATCTCTCGGCTTTCGGTTGATATGTATGTCCACAATAGAGAACCATTCAACCAATGTCAACCATTCAGTGATCATTTTCCAACCATTAAGAAACCACATCGGCAGTGCTTGAAACTTCCAGGTTCGGTTCAGCTCTTCAGCTCCATTCGCATGGCGACGCTGCTGGGTGAAAGTCGTTACGTCGTTACACCTCGTTACACCAAAAAGGTGTCACACCAACATGACACCCCAAGGGAGAAACGATGCAAGAGTTGGCTGCTCCACGACGCAGCCGTTACACAGCCGTTCCATGCTGAAGTTTATCACCGTGAGAGGTTTTTTTCGAAGGTTTCCGCCGCAGTCGACTGCCCCATAGAAGGTTGCATTCCGGAAGGTTTGCAACACAGAGAAGCCTTACACCAAAAAACACATTACGCTCTATGGAAGCCTGCTCACAGTTACTTGATTAAACGTACGTCGTACTTGGCAGTGCTTTCCTTGTGACACAAATCATGTGTGTTGACTTATTTTCTGGTATTGTCGGGTACCCACATGGGATCCAGTCTGATCTAGTGTAATTATTCTTTTGATTGCCCCGCGTTTGTATTTGATGCTTGCACCTTCGCCAGATGTGTTGCTTTATTTGCACACCTTAATACATATACCCTTTGCATGCTTCTGCTTGCACCTTTGCTTCTCCAGCTCCGTGTGTTGGTTACCTGTCATGCCTCTCTTTCTCAACTTCAGAGAAACGTCAGGATTTTAAATCTACTCGGGACTCAGGGACCCAAAGCCAAGTAGAGAGCCAAGGTATGAAATTGTTTGGGCAATGGTGAAGCGAGCAAGAAACATATGGCTGTGGGTCAAAACCCTGTACCCCTGGTTCCCCTATCATTAACCATTGTTTTCCGTATTATTGTTAGTGATTATCCCCCATTAGTTGGTTGATTAATATTGACCCATAGCCATATTGTGGATGACCAAGACTTGACAAGAGGTTTTCCACCGAACGTGAGCTGATCCTGGCAGGATGCTGCACTAGCCTCTGCTAGTCGAACGAAATGAGAATTGCAGACTTGACTCATCGCTATAGGTGGATTTGTGTTTTCAATAAAGTCTATATCTGGCTGGTGGTTTTAAACATTTTTTATTTTCCCTAGTAACTATTTAACAATTGGTTGGTTGACTAATATTTTTCAGAGGGGCTGAAACCACCAACCAGATATAGATTGAATAAACATTCCTATGATTTCCTGTGGTAATATATTTGTTCATATATAGTTCTTTTTGTACATGCGCGATTCTATTGAATCATCCACAATGGCACAACTACCAGCGATTTTGGATACATAGTTGATTTCATTTTGCGACGATCCAAGGTCAGAATCTACCTAATCCCGGATGATTGTAATTGTTGATTCTATCATATTTGATCACTAGTGTTGTAAAGCAGTGACGTAGTGTGTATCATTCGTTTGCCCCACTGTTGGTCTCATCCGCAGCATTGCTCGTGTGCACCATGTCTTTCCCGCTGCAACTGTGATGGGTACAACCACGATTAAAGAGCAAAGTTGCCTTGTACTTTACTATACGATGTTGCTTAACTATATGTACACACATTGAGCACAACTTTCCTTAATTTTGTCCAATATAAAGCTAAATAAATAGCCAAGCTGGTTGGTGGTTTCAATCAATTTTTATTTTCCCTTGTTGTTAACAATTGGTTTGTTGAGTAATATTTTTCATAGGGGTTGAAACCACCAACCAGCAAGTTATGTTGGAAATCCCCCTTTGAATAAACCCTACCAAATGGTCATACACAAGTGCTGCGAAGACCATTTTTTGTTATAGATTTGGTGCCTTGTGTGTGCATTATGCAGGTTTGGAGAGGGTAAGCCATGTTTACTATTATTTAGAAACAACCCATGTATTACCATTGTTTAGGAAATTACAAGGTATATGACACATATTTTTGACCCATGCATCATCATTGTTTAGAGGAGGTTGTTATGAACATCTTCACCTATGATTTATCAATTGTTAGAGGCCAAACTTGTGATGAATTACGATTTGGGTGCAAAATATGTGAACCAATGTACCCCATTGTTTAGAGGCGTTCTTCATGTCCTCGTGGTGATGGGGGGGCATACTGCTGCAAGATGACATACACAACCAAAAGTATGACACTAACAAAGGTGGGACGCTAACAATGCAGGCTGCCAGACGTAAACTACAAATGTGACAATAACGATGCAAGATGCCATCCATAAACCAACTGCTACTGTACAATGTCTTGGACACTTCCGATGCGGCGCGTGTAGCAGCGGCTGAGCGACGAAGAGGAACCTGGCACAATTGGAACAAAGGGTCCACGGGACTAATCCAAAAGGGCCCTGATACATTGTCTCAGGAAAATCATGTCTGCAGATAGCTGTCAGCATGCTGTGTCAAGCACCTATGCCCTGTGCCCCAAGAAGAGGATTCCAAAGACAAGATGCCAGATATGAAGCAAAAGTGCGACACTAATAATGCAAGCTGCAAGACATGAACCAAAAGCGTGACACTAACAATGCCAGATGCGAAACGTAAATCGAAAGTGTCACACTAACAATGCAAGACGACACACATAAACTGCAAGTGTGACAATACCAATGCAAGATTACATGCACACACCAAAAGTGTGACACTAAAAATGCAAGATAGCGTACATAAACCAACAGTGTGACACTAACAAAGCAAGATGGCAAACAGAAATCAAATGTACCACACTAACAATGCAAGATGACATACCTAAACCAGAAGTGTGACACTGACAATGCAAGATATCAGGCACAAACCAAAAGTGTGACACTAGCAATGCAAGATAACAAACATGAATCAAACGTGTAAGGCTAACAATGCAAGATGGCAGGCACAAACCAAAAGCGTGACACTAACAATGCAAGATACCATATATAAACCAAAAGTGTGACACTAGCAATGCAGACTGCGAGATGTAAACTACAAGTGTGACAATAACAACACCTGATCTCAAATACCAAAAGTGTGACACTAATAATGCAAGATGCCAGATGTAAACATAAACAAAACCTTTGCAACTAGCAATGCAAGATGCCGGACGTAAACACTAACAATGCCAGATGCGGAACAGAAATCAAAAGTGCCACCAACAATGCAAGATGACACACACACACAAACTACAAGTGTGACAATAACAATGCAAGATGACTTGCACAAACCAAAAGTGCCAGACTAAAATGCAAGATTCCAGACATGACTGAGTAAATTCCATTTTAAATGAGTAGAAGTTAGCGCACTAAAGAAATAAAATCTCGATATTTTTCCCAAAGAAAAATGTTTCTAAGGCAAAAAGGGTACGCGCGGCCGTGGTTCACATGTTGTCACACTTTGTTCTCTAAGTAATGGTCATCCAAGATGCGTAGCATGGTTCAAGTGTTGTTCTCTAAGAAATGGTTGGCCCCCATGTTCTATCATTCAAAGTCAGTGCGTCTAAAAAATCAGGAGCATGGGTTGGCAGAACCTTGACATGTGCACCTGCTAGAAAATGCATCCCCAACATAGCACCTATGAGTAGCCATTTTTTAGACAGCAACCACTCTAAGGTGGGGAGCCATGTAGTACCATCTTTTAGAGGGGCGCCTTTGGCTGACATCCAGGTTTGTGATTTGTTAGAGAGCGTTTTGCGAGTGGACCCGTGTGTCAGCGTTTGTTATCTAAAAGATGGTCCGTCACAGGTTCCAGCCCTTACCCAAAGGGGTATTGTTGGAATATATATAATATATATATATATTTATTTATTTAATATTTCACAATATAAAGCTAAGTATATCAAGAAGCCAAACTGAGTGAAGCCGCAACCGCTCAGGGTTGCACAGCACAAACTCAGGCGCAGGGAATTTTTTCTGGGTGCTGTGGAGCCAGGGTCTAGTGAGAACGCTCAATGGTCCACTGGATCAGGGGCTTTAGAACCGTGGGAGTAACCAACAATTGGGCTTATAATCATGGAATTTTCTTTGATTAAGTGTGGTTGTGATCAACTGGGGCTTATGCGGGTTAGAACTGTGAATAAAGTTTAAACATGGGGGATAATACCAACAAGGTTAAAGGACTACTGGTTGGTGGTTTGATTGATGTTTTGTATTTTTCCAAGTATTTTGGGACAATTGGTTGACTAATATTTTTCAAAGGGGTTCAAGCCACATATGATGGTTTGTCGACATACACACCACCTGGACCTATAGATGTTACATCCAGGCATGACAAACGCTTGGCATGTTTCCAGTTGTTCCTTCATTTCATGATGAAAATCATAAAGAAATGATTCGGAGATACTGAAAATCGATATCCGAAACCGTATATTGCTCAATGGCATGCAGAAGGTGTGAATAAAGAGGGGTAAACCATTGATAGCACAACTATCAATCATCAGCCTATACTTCAACCTCACGAACCATCATTTGTATTGTCTTCATCAATGGTCCTAAACTATCATCAACCACTATCAACCCTCACTGCGTATGACCATCATGAGCCATCATGAACCGTCATATATGATTTGTTAACCATCATTTACCATTGTTGACCACCATACAGGTTGACTATGATCATAGTGTTGACGGTTATTAAGATAATTATGATCATTGTGTCAACCATTATATTCTTGTTGTTATCATAGTGTTGACTATGACCAACCACCATCCATCATTGTTCACTGTCATCAAGTATCATCCATCATCATGTAGTCATTAGCCATATCATCATCGTAGTCAACATGAACCATCATGAACCATCCTGTAATTGTCGTTAAGCATATCAAATCTGTGGTGGCCATGGATCCTCTGGCACATTTTTGGCAACCATATCCACTTGTGAACTCTATTCCCGATGCAATCGAAGCGCATGAAGTATAATGTGGGCCCTTCTGGGTTTCTTGGTCCTGGATGACATGCAATATTGAGAGTATGCACTCGTCCGTCTTTATCATTCTAGGTCTTTCAGTACCTGTTCATCCTAAACATCAAGATCATGCGATGCACTTGTCCCCTCTCCATTCTTCCGGGCCTTGCAGAACCTGATGATCCGAGTAACACGGCAAGACCCTGGATATTAGACCCATGTATCCGATCCTCATAATATTTGGTGTGTCCATGTCCCATTCTGCTGATTTGCTGTTCCAGAACCAATAAAATCATATAAAACCAGCGTTCGCTGGTCACCCACTATCCTAAACCACCAGTAAAGATGATCGATCCGCAACATGAAGAAAAATAGAGAACCACCACACGCTCCTTTGCTGAATATGTAAATGTCCTAAATAGGCCGATCTGGAAAGATCCAAATTCATCCGAATTCCATGGAATTCCCCACCAAATGTCCTTGTTGTCCGGCGGTTGGAGTGTAATTTTCATCATGGCGTCAACCATGACACTCCATTTGAAGCCAACTCTTGCCCAAGGCATTTGAGTGCTGCAGCCAGTCGCGGAAACGCGTAGACAGACTGGTGGGGTGTTTGCTCAGCCAGCCGGAAAAGCTCCTCCAGAATAAATTGGTTCATTTTGACACGTTTAATTGAAATATCTTCCGGTAGTGATTATTCTGGTAGTGACAACTACCGAAACAATCTTAATTTATGACAATCTGGTACCAGGGAAATGCTTTTTTATCCGTACTGGTACACAAGTAACAGGCACAAATCTATCGCTCCTAGCTGGGGCAATCTGGTGAACCCCCTAGAGCAACCAGCCAGTTCAGAATATTTGAGTTCTAACAAAAGGGTTCATGGCACCTAGTATAATATAGGCTGGAAGGGTTCCGGTTCCCAAAAAGTTTGCACCACGGCCAAGGATCAAGTCATTCAAGAAGATCTTGGCAACATCGCAGGGCAGGGTGTGAATCATTTCCAATCATCCTGGGATGTCTAGAGCTCTTGCGAGCTCGGGCATCATTTGGCCTTCAACACGATCCAGTGGCCACAACTGAAGGTGGCATCATAGGTGGTGTGATTGGGCGCCGGTTGCTTCGGTGAAGTCTTTCGCGCTTGGCGCGAGGTGTGGCATGCGCTGGGGTGATGATGCTCTGCGGGGTGTTCAGGCCGATCGGTGGTGCTATGCCGTGAAGGCCATAGTGAAGCAGCAGCTCCCGTGGCCACTCAGCTGCATGGAGCGCATGATACCTTGACTTTTCGAACCACTCAAGCCACACAGCAAGGCTAGACCCGTCAGCTGAAGCCAAAGTGTTTCAACAACTTCGCGGGAAAGAGGCGAGGCACAAATTGCCGATGGCCGCGCAGCGCGTCCGCAGCGAAGTACAGAGGGTGATGCAGCTCTATGGGGAGCGGAGTTCAATGGTAAGCTGCATCTCCTTCTGGAGTTTTGCTCTGGAGGACTTGGAATTTGTCATCAACAGTTTCTTCCAACGTTTTAAATGTCTAATTTCCAACCCCTTGCGGGGTCAACATGGCCAAACCTTTCGATTCAACGGGGAAACCGAAGTCATTGCGTAAATGCCCTGTGGTGTGGGCACCTGCCGATCATTGACTCAGCGCCCGTGAGCTGAATCCGTTTCCCTTTGTTGTTGCTGCTATTAGTACTTAGCGTTCAACAAGTTGGGTCCTAAAGTATTTTGAAGACGTGACAAGAAGTGTTGATATGGACCAGTTCAGGAGACTTGTTAAGATACAGGTGTTTGTTTTGTCGGGTTTGGGCCAGAGACTGGTGGTTCTTACGTTGCCTCATGTTGTGGTACTGTTGGATCTATTGGGCCGCAAACTTCTTCTGTTGCTGGCATGCTTTGTTCTTAGTTTCCTATGTTTTCAACTTCTGCTCTTAAGCAATAAGATAAACCCTTACAATGGACCCTTGAGCTCCAGGATCTGGATGGCTCTGGGGTGCTCCAGGAGACCTTCAGCAGCAGAGGCCTGCAGAGCCCCAAGCGGCAACCTTGGCTGGAGCCTCTAGAGCCCTGAGCTTCTGCAATTTTCCGCAGCCCAGCTGTTCCATGTCACGCCGCGCCACACTCAGGTCGCAGACTTGATGGCAGGGCTGACGCATGTGCATGCGCCCTGCACTTAATGACGTCAAGGTTTTGCCTAAGTAGTGTTTTTGGACAGTGCCAGCGTTCGTCGTCAAAACTGGCATGCGTTCAAAGATGTTTCACAAGCTACAGCTCAAGTGAGTTCATGGGCCCATCGCGTGCGGGGTGCATTCAGTCCCTGAAAAAAATATCCTGCTTATTTTTTTCGCCGGCCCGTTTTTTATTTCGGCGCAATTGTGCCACATGTGTTTGATGATTTGTATTGATTTGTGAGGTGCTTTGAAAGGTTCTGTTTTTTGGGTTTCTCCACCGCCCAGGCTGAATATCATGCACTTGGACATCAAGCCTGCAAATCTTTTCCCCGCCAGTGATGGGAGGTAGGCGATTTGCTCTTGACAGCCCGAGGCTTAACCTCTTATGGAAGGTTTCCGGCGGATTCCTCACAGTTCCTCCTTTCATGGCTTGTCTCATGACTGTAGCCTCTCGGAGGCTTCAGATTGGAGATCTGGGCTGTACTCAGCTGGACGATGAGCATGCTCGCTTTACACTGCTCTAAATTTTGATTACTGCCTCTAGTTCGTTGGTTGCGTTGATGGCTGTGAGCTTTCCCCGAACGCGCATCTGAGGCAGGCACGGCTCGGTGTCATCCAGTCATCCACCAGAAGTGCAGGCAGTGATTGCCAGCACTTGGGGCAGACGTCTGAAAATGTGTGATGCATTGGCTAGGAGCTAGTATCCCAGCCATGCCACAAGATGTATGTGGTCCAAGCCTGCGATGAATGGGGTTTATTTGGGGCTACCTGGGCAGCAAACTTCTTGTTTGGCTGCTTGATCGATCGAGGCCGATGGGCCGACCCACCCCATGCAGTCAACCACACCTTGCGCTCGCTCATTGTCTCCCTCCTGTTTGTTGTTTGGTGCTCAGGAACGCCCGTGCAAGGCTGTGCGGATGTTTGGGCTGCGGGCCTATGCTTCCATGGCTGGATTGCCGGGTGGGGGTGAGTGAAGAGTATTCAAAACGCAAGGGCTCAGAAGCGCGCTTGCTGAGGCATGTTGCAGAAATGCGATCCACCGGTTGGCCTGCCATTATCGCAGCCTGGACCGGCGCCGCCAATTTCAGCCTGGAGCTTGACGTCGCCGGTTGGAGCATGTGTAGGGCGTGTTGTCCACTCAGGCCCTGTGGCAGGGAGTCTTCTTTGGAAAGACGGCCATTGTCGCCCACAAATAGTTCAATCAGTTCAGGTCTTCCACCCGAACCGCTTCTTGGCTGAACAGCTTGATGCCGTGCTGCATATCGTGCAGTTTTTCTTATCCTCATAAGGTCTCTGTGAGGCTGGCGCGGCTTCGCTGATCACAAGCAATTTTGGAAATCTGTATCAAACAGGCAGTACGCGGGAGCCTGGGGGTTGTGAGTTTATTTGATGATGAAAATAAGAAGTGGGAAAAGTAGGAATATAACAAAATCAGGTCAGCCAAATTGATTTTTTCAAGGAAAGATGCGGAGTTTTTGCTCCATTGGCAGCAGCAGCGAACATTGGTTGAGGACAAGTCCTTCATGTACATGATTACGCACATCATGTGTATACATTCAACAAATTATTTCGAACGCAATGTGACTGCATGTATGATGCTATGGTTTTGACAGTGCTATATTTAGAGAGAGGTAACACAGGCTTCCACACGTGTGACTGCCCGCAACGGATTGTTTTCTCATCATGACCCTGACTGGATGGCTTTGGTTTTGCCATTTGTGGCACAGCATATGTCGAAAAGCGCATGCATGCATATAGTAAATGTATGGAAACGCACACAAGCAGAAGCATATGTTTTTATACATTCATTTGAACGTGCGAGGCAAATTGTAGAGAGGTATTTGGAATAGATTTAATTTTGTTTCGGGGGCAAATTGAAATTGAGCACCGTTCGGGGTTCCATATCCAAACGCGCAAATTTTTTGGGGGGGGCAAAAAAATGCCATACAGAATGCCATACGCCGAGAATGCCATACAAAGGTCAGAACGCCATACGAATGCTATACCCCAACAACAGGAATGCCATACGTATGGCATTCTGGTGTCTGGCGTTCCCACCGTATGGCCTTCTGTATGGCACTCCTGCCAAATCTGTTTTTGTAGAGATGAAATTTGGATTTTGGAGCTTCGACTTGCCCGGAAAATGCAATTCAGCACTTTTTCCAGCATTTTTTGAAACGAGTACTCTGGCAAAATTTCTCTAAAATTGATTTTCTCAAAAAACGCCTAAGGCACCTCACTGGAATCAGTAGCAGCAGGTTTTAAATATGCGTCAAAGATCCAAGTCTACACAAAAAGGCCAACCAATATTAGCGCAGCATCAACAACAACGCTTTGTTTCCACCTGATAAACGAGCGTCCAAGTCTTCAGTGGGCGCGTCAATCAATGACGGTATTCTCAACCATTAAGATCTGGCTAGAGCTACGGAGGTTCCAGTATGGACAGATCAATTTCAGTTGTTTGTTGGGCCTCCATTGTTTTGGCATAGCAAATTGTTGTCTTCTTTGTTTGACAATGTAAAGTTGGGAAAGAAGGCACATGCTGGAGAAGGGGGAGCATTCGCCTGGACCTGCCGATACGACGGTTTCACCACGTCAATTTTCAACGCGTGGAGTCATGGACTGCAAAAATGCAACGGGCTCCGGCCAGGAATTGCAACTTGCCCCCGTGTGGATTCCGACGCTTGAAGTTGCTGGCGATGTTGCGCATGAACCATTTGATTCAACCCGGCACATGAGCTACATGCGATAGAACTAATACATTGGGCCACCTTCACCATCCAAGTGTTGCTACCCAGGCCTGTGGGGCACCTTCATGATGCTTAGGTCTAACTAGATATCGCTGCTAGCCGATTGTTGGAATGAAGCTACTTGGTGTTTGAGCACCGGGATTTCCCAATCCAAGGAGTCCAGACAGGGGCGCAGAGAAAGCTACCCGTGCAATGTCACGGGGAAACAAGTTCCTGAAACGTAAAGGTATTGGGTCAAAAAAATGCGTTAACAAACCCAGTTGGTTTGATCTATTTGATCCACCAATAACTCGAAAAGTGCCGGGACCGGAAGTTTCACCTGTTGCTGGTATTTGTTTGTTTCGTTGGGGTCAAACAAATTGCCTGATGTCCAAGATCCCACTGGAATCGGTCACCATCCAATAGGAGCATGTCATTTCCCCAGTTTGCGACATGTCAATGTGTCAAAGTGACCAAAAGATCAACCAAATTTGCAAGATTGACCACCACAACTGGGATGAAATCACGTAGATCCAGCTGTTAGTAAACCATCATCACTTTGACCATAAAGCAGTTTCGTTTTTCATGCATCCGCGATTTGCATTTTTTGATATTTTTTGACCCAGTAACCTTGTATACCGTAAGCTGTACCTGTGTGGTCATCCAGGTGGAAAAAGGATCACGCTGGACTTCACACATTGGGAGCTTTGAGTTGCCTCAAGTGGGGAAACAACCTCACTTAAAATTAAGTTTGGCATGCTGTACATGTTCAAAAGTCCCCTGAAAGATCCACGGTGAACAACGACATGTGGGATGTGTTAACAGGTGATGAACCGATTTGTTGGGAACAACATACTTTGGGTGCTGCTCCCAAGCAGCCAACTAGCAGAGGTTTCTCCAGGTTCAGCTTGTTCAACCAGACACAATTTTCCAAGTGGATGAAGCCCACGCGCACACACAGGTAACTATCATGGCTTTTAGGATGGCTGAATGGCTTTTGGGGACATCGAGGGTTTATCAGTTTATCCGGCATCATTGGTTGATCATAGGGTTTCATGACCATTCACCTTTCGATAAACCATTACATAGTTTCCATAGATATAAAACTGTACTAACCAGTTCAATATGAATTATTACCTCATCAACTCACTATCATTGGTATTTCCTGTACTTATTTATCAATAATTTGGGTTTGTCCCATTGACCATTGTATAACTAGCCCCACGAAACCGAGATCTGAATCCTCCTCAGTCGATGAGGTTGAACAATGGTGCTACATAGTACTGTATGCAACTAGAACACCCAACAAGAAAGTACAAGTTGAAGAGCGTTTGTACCATTTCAATCACCCGTTTGCACGTTTGAGAAATCACTATTGCTGGGGGTTCACGGACCTAGCAGGTGGTACCCTTTGTTTGTGTTTTTCTCGTGTTTGGTGCCAACTGCTTGAACTTTTCAAAGAGCCCAGCAGCAGCGCCCTGTTTGTTTCTGGCCCGAAGCATTGAAGATAAGCCGCCCTCGCAGGTGCTATGTGAAGTTGATGGAGAAGGGGAAGGCGAGACCGGATCCGTAGGTTTCCTGGGTGCCTCATGGGCGGCCGTGGCATTGTAGCAGGTTTTTTCGTAGCATATAAGCCGTACGTGATGTATATAATATACATCGATGTGTTCGATATTGGTCGTCCGGAGAAACACAGACCTACTTATTGATCCTAGCTGGTGGTGTTTATTTGCTCGATCTATCACTACATTGTCTTTTTGCAGACATGCATTGCGTTGTCTATGTATTTGTTACAAGCAAAATGCAGCACTTTGTTTCTACATGAAACAAGTCAAAACGCCAAATTCATATTTACACGACTATTTTTTTCAGGTGGGCGGCTCGATTGCACAACACATGCGTATATATATATATGTATATACGCATACGGATACTGGACACATCATAGCATGTATGCATCATTGTCAGAATCAGCATGGTTGACAGGTCAACACTGATCCAATTTTCGGCGGCCTAACACAAAGTTTTTTTGGGTCTGTCCAAAACCACAAATCAGCAACACAAATGGGATCACTCTGCGGGAGTTACACCCATTTGTGGAGAAATCCAAATGTTTGTAGGTTTCTTGTCGTACTCTTTGGCTCTCAGGATTTAAGCTGATAGATTTCTTGTTATGTAGATGCACATGTATTTCTACACACAGGCCGCTGAACAGACATACATAGACAGTAGGCTACTTTCGCTCAGGCACGTACACATGCCGCTCAACATTGATGGGTTGTGCACATGTGCTCATGTAGAATCAGATATTATATTATACATATAGGTACATAGCTTCAAACAATAAATTGTACATAATAATCTATCTATATATATATATGTAATATATCTCAGTGCAAACATACAGACCTTGAAACTGCAGATATGACGCAGGTACACTCTGGTAGTCCAAGAAACATCAAAAGCACCTTGCGTGGAAAGTCCATCAATTCCAACGGCTTACTGGTGGTCATGTTTAGGTTTGTAAGCCATTAAGCTAAACATAGGCCCTAAACAAAATTGGCCTGTGTGCAAATACCTAAAAGTGGTCATGTTTAGCTGCTAGTCAGAAAGCCCCTCTAATTCTAGTGCTAGGCTCACTTACCGGGTGGTGTAGCTTCAAAGTTAGGGCCTACCACCCGGTGCCGAAAATTCTCGCCGTCGCCAGGCGGTCTTGCTCCAAAGTCTCACCGCGGAAGCAGCGAAAAGGGTTCCATCCTCAGCTTCGGTGTTGAGGCGTTGATTCATGAGCCATGCTAAGGATGATGAGGTAATCATAGGAGAATGATGTGGTAGCCATTATCACCGGATTTCGTTTCCGGAAGATATCCAGGAAAGTGATTGAATGATAATTAATCATTTGAACTGGTTTCCTGCCATTTTTCCTGTAATAGGTTGGCATTAAGTACCATGAACCACCATGAATGTGTTGGCTTTACTGATGATGATCAACTAATTATGATGTTGAATGACGGCCAAGATGGCGTCAAGAAACAAGAGTGGACCCGTGGTTCACAACTTAGTGATGGCTTTTGCTACAGCAGAAGTGGTATTTTGATCCACTAGTATCACTCATCGGCACAATCAACCATTCTCAGCCATCATCGTCATCAAAGTTTCCATCCCAGGAATGGAATGGTGATTCTAATCGGTAGTTTCAAGATGCGCCAAGATGTGCGATGTCCCCAAGTGGTATCCAGGTTTTTGGCGTCCCGGATCACCTGGGGATTGATCATGGCCGACATTTTTTGGGATGATCCATGTACCCATATTTGAGTGTGTCTTAAAATGGGGAACCCTAAAATTGGCTTGTTTATATATCACTACAAATGATTGCTATTGGATGATTCAGGGGTACCTCTATTTTGGGAAACCCCCATTTGGGTAGACACATGTCTAGGGTACCAATTATTCAACCAATGGGTAGGTCAACATTCCAACATGTCTTAACAAGCACTAGCTCATGAGGGCAATGTTCACCAGGGGTAAATGGGAGTGATCCACAAGCATATGTGTCACATGTTGATGTGTCCATGCATTCACATATGTAACCCGCAACCGTACAGGCAAATGAGACTGAAACCATTGAGTCTCGCAGCAAGTTTAAGAGTAAAGTTTATCAAGTGATTGACATCGATATGCGATACAGAGATTCATACACGACATGTGACATTCAGCTACAGCACATGCATACATACGTACTTACATGCATCGGTTCATTCATTCATATAAGATATCAACATATGATCAAATGTGCATATCGGTTCAGTAGAAATGTGTGAACGGATCAGGAGGTTATTCCAAAAGCGAGCACGGTTCCCATGTTTCGTTGTGTATTCTTGGGGCGCAGATCAGCATTTGCAGCATACTAATCAATGGGTATCAAATTAGTACTGGGCAAACCGTAAACCATACTACCTATTACCAGGATTAATATATAGGATGCCATTGCATGTTATTTTGTATGATTTACTAACGGTAATCCATATGTCAATCCTAGTAATAATTGGTGTAGATATACATATATATATATATATATATAGAATTGTATGTACTTATAGAATCATTTCAGCCAGAGAAGTACAATTAAAGAGCTACCTGATGACTGAAGGCCGCCAGCGTTGAAGGTTGCGTCGCGGGGCTCCTTTGGGATCCCCAGTTACCCAGGGGTTGTCCTCCGAAGCAACGGGAGATCACCTTTATAAACCACCCCAATTAATCTATTGCCGGTGATGTGTCTCAAGTAGGGTGCTTCATCAATAATGTCTACCCAGGATTAATAAACCCCTGGTTGATCAATAGGGGTATCCCCTAAAAGCCTTGGTTTTCCATTAGAATGGTAACCCCCCAATGAATAAACCTGTGGTTTATTAATCCTGGGTTAACATTTTCCAACATTCATCATGCTCAACCATTTGACTGAGTTCTTTGCAGCTTCACGCCGGCTTCACAATCAACATTCTCCAATAACATCGCGGAACATGATTCACCCGACTTGACATGAGAAGGACTGTTTCTTTTATTGTCATCAAGATTCATGATGGCACATTTTGAACTCAGTGATGAGGAAACTTTGTGTGCGCTTAATGGTTGTTACTTATCCAGATGTGACTAATAGCTACTCATGGTTCACGCACAGCCATGCCTGCACGTTGATGGTTGATATTAGTAAGAATTCTTACATCAACTATAGTACTTGATATCAACAGACAAAACAACAACGGTTCTTACTAGAAGTCCACTGATGTCAATTAGTGATGTTCAATTTGACCCCTAAAATGACGAGTAGAAGTTGATTAGCCATACTAAATATGTTCTCAGCTCTATTCAACACTATGTATCAACAACAATCAGAAATCGACCATTCACGACCCAACAACTAACCATTCTATCAACCATTCATCAACCACTAGCTAACCATTCTGCAACCACTATTTTTTTACTTACCATTCATATACGAGTTCACCATTCACCAACCAACCTTCACCCACTAATCTCAACCACCCATTCATCAACCATTCATCAATTCCATAGCTAACCATTTCATTCGTGTACCATGACCCAGGCAGTGGACCAACTGACTGCTTCTGGCTTCGTGGCTAAGGCGGTGCCATGAAGGGAGAAGGGTTGATGGTTGGTCGATGAACTAGTTGATGGTTGGTGGTTCATCGACGTTTCATTTTCGCTGAATTTTTACGGTTGGTGGTTGATTGATGCTTGATTGGTGGTTAATGAACGGTTAGCTGATGGTTCATTCGTGATTGATTCATTCTTTTTGATGATTGGTGATGGGTCAATTGGTTGGGAACAGGGTGCATGTTGGTCAGTTGTGCCAATGTCGGATGCTAATTGTCGATTTTTGTTAGAATCTTAAAGTCAACCAACCATTGGTGACCAAACAAATTGGAGGTCCTGGGGGCGGTGATCGGGATCAAGGAATATCAAAATGTTCCAAACTTATTTCTTTCGTACAAAAGTATTTCTTTCTTGCGATAATTTATGCTCCCTTGGCACGATGTCGCTCATGCATAATTCTCCAGGTTGAACCGATGCCTGAGAAAAAGAAGGCATAAATAAATTTGAAAACAAAAAATATTGGATCTTTTAAATTTATTTAAATATATTTTATATATAAGGATTTCTATAAATAGAAAATTTTATCTAGATTTATTTTATATAATTACTGGGGGGAGGTTAAGTCGCATTATGTCGCGGAAGTTACATTGGTCCTGCGTGCGTACAGTATTTCTTAATGGTTTTCCATAATTTATTATTTATTTGATATTTTTGGATCTAAGACGGTATTGTAAAATTACATGTGCGCACAGCGTTTCTGGCAGATTTAATAATATGATTAGCTATTGGTCCGTATGTGCTGTAAATAAGCTTTGATACTATTCTAGTGTTGTTTACTGTTAATTTATTGATGTTAATTAATTTGGTGTTATTACTGTTATACTTCCTTGCTGCTGCTATTCCTCCTTACTGCTGTATTTTTTGGCTGCTTTTTTTTCCTCGTTGCCGATTTTATTAATTACTACTTTTCCTTGCTGCCGATTTTCTATGCCGGTGGTTATTTTTTTTACTGCTACTATTACTACTATTTGTTTTTACTCCTGCTACTGCTGCTTTTCTTACTGCTACTGTTCCTCCTGCTGCTGCTCCTGTTACTACTGCTGGTATTGCCATTTATTTATTTTAATATTGATAATATTATTAGCTGCTGTTGGTTATTGACTGCTATTGGTTATTGGTTATTTTTTTTTCTATGTTGAAATTCCTTTTTTACTATTTTTTTTATATATAGAAATAAGGGTTGTTGTTTTATATTAAATTTTTTTTTTGGAAATGGTTTTGGTTATTTGGTTTGGTTAATTGGGTGGTTATTTGAAGTAGGTTTATATATATTTTTTTTTAAAATAAGATTAATTATTTATTAAGGTATTTTATTTTATTGGAATTTATTAATATAATAAAAAAAAAATTAAATAAGGATATTTTATTAAAATTTAATAATTTTTAAATTATTTATTTATATAATATAATAATTATTATATTATTATTATTTATATTTAAAATTATTTAGATAAATTTATTAAAATATAT
>VSDK01019879.1:80030-97090 GCA_009767595.1 Symbiodinium kawagutii | reverse complement strand
TAATTAATTATTTTAATATAAATAATTTTAAATATTTTAATATATTTATTATTAATACAAATAATTATTAAAATATATTTATTTAATTTAAAAAAGAAAATAATATTTTAATTTTTTAAAATATTAATTAATTATTTATTTTTTTATATATATTTTTTAAAATTAAAATATTACTTAATTATTATTTTTATTTTAAATTTAAAAATTTAGCAAATTTATTTAATATATATTTTCAAAATATTATATATATATATAATTTTTATAATTATATTTTTAATTAATAAATAATAAATAAATTTATTTATATTATTTAAAAAAATAAAAATTAAAATATAAATATTTAAACATTATATAATTAAATAATTTGAGATAAATTAATTTTTATTTTATTTAATTTTTATTATATTATTTATTTATAATTAATATTATTTTTAAAAAAAAAAGGTAATTATTTTTTATATATATACCTACCGATATAATATCGAATTTAATTATTAAATAATATTGAATTTTATTTCATGTTAGTTTTATAAAATAAAAAAGTAAAAATGTTTTTTTTGTCAGTTGTTAGGCCACTTGGCACACAAACGGAAAAATTCACATCTCCGGGCAGGACATCCGATCTGGCCGTAAAATTACAAAAAATATAGAAATGATTGAAAAGAATATGGTCATTTTTGTTTATTATTTGAAGCGTTATTTTATCTCAAATTATTGTTTCTTTCTACTATGGGTTTCTTATTCTGGAAACTTCCAGCCACCGCATTGTGCGGCTATCATTGTATTCAAAAATATAGAAGGGTCCTTATTTTGGTATTGTATTTTTCTGCCTATCTTATTTTATTTCAACCGCATCATTTGAAATCAAATGGCTCGTCAATTGGGGCCTAATACCTCCTGCAAATCCGATCCAAGTCCACTTGCTACCATCAGTTCAAGACCATGTGTTTTGTTGACCTGCCGTCGCGGACTTAATCAATAAACACTGATGATTCAATATGATTCATGGATGGCACTACATTTGAAAAATCATCTTGGCATGCAGGGGTTTTGAAACAAGTCGAATCGCCCCATCATGAAGGCTTGTCCCCTCTGGCCGAGATTGGGTTGCGCGCTGGCATCAACACAGCCTCAAACGTCCAAACAGAAAAACAAACCATGGCACTGAAAATGCATCAAAATGCCACTTTTGCGTGGTGAGGCTTATAGTTGAAAAATACTCGAAATATATCAATGCCTTTGGAAAGTGGTTGTTAGCACAGCTCTCGGAGCACGCTGTGCGCTGCAACCCTGTCACGTAGGAACTGATCGGCCAAAAAGACTCACTTCTTCAGCATTCGTGCCACCGCCACACATACCACCAAGCTGCCTTGCCGTTGCACTGGTTACTCAAGAAAAGACAGGCAGTCTGACATTGACCATCATAAGCTTCCATGATCCCTGCTGCTTCCTGAAGCATGTGAAAATGCGCGTCGCAATCATTCAGGTCCCAAAACGAAGTAAAGAATTCTAGAACTTGACAGTTGCCAGAATTTTGAAATTATATGTGTGTATGTGTGTGTGTATGTAATGTAATGTAATGTAATGTAATGTAATGTGATGTGATGTGATGCGATGTGATGCGATGGGATGAGATGTGATGTGATGCGATGTAATGTGATGTGATGAAATGTAATGTAATGTGATGTGATGCGATGTGATGTGATGCGATGGAATGAAATGTGATGTGATGTGATGAAATGTGATGTGATGTGATGTGATATGATGTAATGTAAAGTAAAGTAAAAGTAAAGTAACGGAAGGGAATGGAATGGAATGGAATGGAAGGGAAGGGAATGTCATGTCATGCCATGTATGTATGTATGTGCGCATGCATGGCGAAGAGTAATAGGAAGCCATTCGTGTCTGATGGTGCTTGGCACAAAAATGTAGGTGTAGCCGCAGGCGTGTCATGGCGCTCATCGCCCGGGGCGCGCCTCCAACGGGGATGATGACGGACATCAAGCCCGAGTCAGCACTGAAGGGAACATCTTTCCACATGGTCCACCCCTGGCCTCAGCTGATGTTGGGCAGGGCACTCAGCCAGGTGATGTAGGGGCCTATCAACTATCTGTGGGCATAGCATTGGTGAGCCAAGCAGGCCAAACTGAAAGGGATCAACAGCCATAGTAGAACACTGGCCAGCCATTTGAGCTGATCTGGCAGCCACTCTAAATTTTCCGCATCTTCTGGCGAGAAACATCTCCAGCAATCTCCCCTCCTTTTGTTTCCATGCGCCGACCAGCTTGCTGGGGCACATCCAGAGTTCATCCTTGTTAGGATCCCGCAGTTACGGCTGGTTTCCTGCGTTGAGAATGATAATATCAACGGTTGGGACGAATCTGAATTATCTTGTGGAAGTTCAGTGTTTATGGATCCTGTATCTTGTGGACGACCTCGCATCTTAGAACTTCTTCCGAGGCACCTGTGTTGGAGTTGTAGGTCACCTACGGTGCAAGCATGTGCGAGCCAGTGAGGTTATCAACCAGCATGAAGCATCCTGAAGATTCTTGATATAGGTTGATCATAAGTACATTATCGTATAGCTTGATAATCAATCAGCATCTTGGTATAGGTTGATATAGGTTGATAATCTTAAATTGGAGGGAAATCTTTGGGGGGTGCATGTTTGCAATTCCCCGCCATGGCTGGCCTGCGGAATTCCAACATCCGGCCACAGCATAGGGAAACACATCGCTGCTTTTGGCTAGGTTTCGAGGCTCTACGTCAACACCTGGCCCAAGCCAACTGAAACTCCTGACGCGTCCAAAGTTCATCATGATTGACAGCCACATCACTGATCATGACTCATCATCATCGAGTCGATCATCATCGATCATCATCATCATCATCATCATCATCATCATCATCATCATCATGATCCTCCTCCTCCTCCTCCTCCTCCTCATCATCATCATCATCATCATCATCATCCTCATCCTGATCATCATCCTCATCATTCTCATCATCCTCATCATCCTCATCATCCTCATCCTCCTCATCATCCTCATCATCCTCATCATCCTCGTCATCCTCATCATCCTCATCATCCTCATCATCCTAATCATCCTCATCATCCTCATCATCCTCATCATCCTCATCATCCTCATCATCCTCATCATCCTCATCATCCTCATCATCCTCATCATCCTCATCATCCTGATCATCCTGATCATCCTGATCCTCCTCATCATCCTCATCATCCTCATCACCATCATCATCATCATCCTCATCATCTTCATCATCCTCATCATCCTCATCATCCTCATCATCCTCATCATCCTCATCATCATCATCATCATCATCATCATCATCATCATCATCATCAATCATTTCATTCTTTTGAGCGTGACCACTCAACCTCGAGAAAATGATCCCCTGCCACGCCCCGACCCTACCGCGAACCTTGGGCGACACTGGCAGTGGCGCACCCTTGCTGCGCGCCACCATGCGGGAGAAGATCTGGCTCACGGAGTTCACCTTCACCAGCTCCTGCACTCCTTCACCGTGATTCCTGGGTCCCACGGTGGCTGATCACCCGAACAACAACCCGTACCTTGTGTGAGGTAAACGTTGTGCAGTGGCGTGTAGCCCGTAGAAAGGGGCCAGTGGAGCATGCATCATGCATCACCATTGAAGCAATTGCTTATATGATAAGTATCATGTAATATCACTTAATACTTAGGTCAAGTATATCCCTCCTGCAAATACCCAAGCTAGTGATGTATTACTGGTTGATGGTTTCAACCCCTGTGATGAACATGTGCCAATCAACAGACCATAACAAACCAGCTATGTTGTGCTCAATTGCAGTTCAATCCCTGCCTACTGACCGGTACCGGATAGCTGACTTACATCCCAACTGGTTGCTCACCGGGTTGCATAGCTGCACGAAGCTGGGGAAGTTGGCGTTCGTCGCAGCGAGCGGAACGATCCGAAGCAGTTCGCGCTTGGTTGGGCCAAATTTCGCGGTGGATTGGGAGCTTTTCTATGCCATGTCAATTGAGATTACTTGGCCCACAGGAAAGATGAACAAGCGACTGTGATGGAACAAATGTCGTCAGTAGCCATTCTTAGCCACTAAGATCCGCTACTATTCGTTCTCGACCGCTGGCGTTTAGAGATGGAAGCTCCCTCCCTCTCCTTGGCTTCAGGTTTACCTGGTGAGGTCTTTAACTTGCAAATGGTGGTTTCTCATAGTAGGGGACACCCAAAATCACCACATGCATCAACTCGTCCATGACTCATGGGACCAGAAAACACCACCACTGAGGAGCAACTCCGCATTTCACCACGCAGGCGCTACCTCAACATTTGGACTCTGAGCATCGGGCACCTTGGTATGTGCCTTCGCTGCAGCTTGGAAGGCCACATCCATGCGCATGGCAGTTGGGACAAAGTGTAGGGCGTCGGGATTCAACGCCAAACATTCAATGAGAAAGCCGCGCTCAGCTTGTAAGTCTGGATGAGCATAACCTGAGTTCGCTTCCGAAGGGCATACTTCAGTTGCCAATTGCTACAGTTCGATGGAGATAGTCCCTTGAGTTGGCCCTTCCATCGTTCATTACGAAGTTACATGGCCTTCGACTGCATGTTTGAAATAAGCACGCAGGTTTTCTCTTGCTAGTGCACATCATCAAAGTCAGTTGCAAAAGCTTGTTACCTTCTTTCAGCATCAATACATCAATGTTGATGCAGTACATGGTACCATCAACCCCAACCTTCCTCTTGCGAATCAGCATTTTCTCGCCCTTTGGACCTTTGGGAGATTTCACAAACCATAAGAAATCACTGAAAATACCGTAGGTATTTGATGCTCACGAATCGCCGAAAAATTGCCTTTTAACAAAAAACATCGCTGTGTAGATGTTACGTCACATGTTACAACCCCTTCTCCCGTGGGAGGGGATTGTAACACCATTTCACCTGGCTAAAAAAAGTGAACTTCCCCATTTCTCCACTTCATTCCTATCCCATAATCTACAAATATCGACTAGAATAAGCATTTTTTTTGCCAGGGCTTCTCATTGGTTGGGCCCTAACACACTAGAATATAACCATGAATAAGCTAAGGTTTCTCTATAGTCATCCTATCCCCACGGTGTGGCGACGACGGCATGCCGCGCAGCAGAGGCATTCGGCGTTGCGTTCGAAGGCCGACAGCACCAGCTGCCGGTTCCGGCGCAGCGCTTCGTCCGCGCGCTGCAGCGCGCAGGCGTGGAGCTCCGCCGCGTCCAAAACGAAGGGCCCCTGAGACCACAGCGAGGCCTCGCGGCGTTGGGAAGCCGCAGCGGTGATGCGGTGGTATAGGGAGGATGACTATATGGTAGGGGACACATGGTAGTTATAGGGGTCACTAAGTATGGGATGTTATGGGATGTTATTACCTGGTGTGGTAGTTATAGGATGTTATGGGATGTCACTATAGGTCATGATTGGTAGGGTGATGCCTGAGAATGGATGTTTGTTGCTGGTCATGGTAGGTTTTTCTTCCTGTCCACGGTTGTTATATGTAATTGTAATGACTATGATCATGGTAGGTATCATGAATCATGACTATGAACTCTAGTGATGGGTGAACAATGGTTCTGGTGACTGATGAGTAATAGTAGTTGCCAACAATATGATTGCAACCTAGAACCAAATCATGCCCTGTTAGTTGCCGATGGTCCCAGGAAGCTTTTTCAGGAATGTGGGAACTTCTTGATCATCATCAGCAGTTCATAGAATATTCTCGGCTATCGCTGGGCATTGTGGAGTATATGCGAAACACCGATTCACACGATTCGTCATCCCAATTTGCTCAATAACAGTTTGACATCACCCCTCATAATCTCTAACCTGGAACCTGAGTGCGTGAACAAAACAGGGTTTATAGTTGTTTGCTTAGCTGTTTTTTTTGAGCTTCCGGAAGATCATGGGTACCCACAATGTCACAAATCAATCAGGACACCCTTCATGAACCATCGCCCCACCCCCATGATCACCCCTGCCTCCACATGGGCCAACGCGCCAGGGCCAGACTTGATGGCAGTAAGGACAACCTGCTCGGAAGCTCAAATTGCCCGGTTTTCTCGTATCACTTGACATAGCTGGTGACCACAAGACTGACTGATATTGGTTGGTGGTTTCAACCCCTATGAACATAATATTGGTTGGTGGTTTAATCAACAATATTATTGTTCATGGTGGTTCAATACTGACTGTTAACAATATGACTTAATCAACAAGACATTCCTAAATAATCCTAGGGGCAAAAAAAGCAAAACACACCACTGGTCAACACTTTACAGTATAAAACTTTAAAGCCACCAACTAGCATAATAGCCCAGGAAATGGCGGCTCAGCCGAGCTCTGATCTTTGGCTACCCAGCTGCTACCCACAGCAGCAGACACCTCTGGGTCTCCACGAAGCTTTGGTGAAGCAAACTCCAGACACTGTCCCTGCTGCCGCACAGCGGCCAGTACCACTTCGCGATCCTCGCGCATTTCTTCGGGCGTACCTGCTGTGGCAACAAGGCACCGGCTCCTGGGGTCAGGGTGGAGGTTGCATGTGCGCCCACTGGAAGCAAAAACCACTTGAAGTTGACCAAGCCTGTGGGTCTACCATGCATGAAATCTCTCACAAACCAAATTGTTGAATCACCAGCCCCCTGTTCGACCTATGGGTGCTACATGGTAGCACCAGCCACCAGCCACCAGCCCCCCTGGTGGCCCCCCCTGGTGGCCCAGGCGCCAATCAACGCATAGCCGTTGAGCTTCACCGCCCGCAGAACGAAGCTGCGGTTCTGCCGCAGCTCCTCCGCTGCGAAGCCCAGGACGAAGCCCGTCTGAGGGATGGCGGCCAGCACCAGGGAGGCGTCCGAACGCATCTCCTGAGACTTCCCCATTGGCAGAAGGAGATTTTCATAGAGATTTCAACCATTTTCAAGCCATGGGTAGCTTAATAAGGAGATTTTCCAAGGGAGTCATAGCAAGCACGGGGTGACATTTTGCTGAAGATTGCAAACTGCAGATCTCATCGCTTGACAGTTCCATACAGTTCCAAGGCAAAACGGGGTGGTTGATTGATCGATTATGGTTTATGTTTTGCAAAGCTGTGACTTTCTCTGATTTCAAGGATGATCCCTGGAAGAAGTCTCGAATCGCGCATCTCCTCAAGTCAACTGCCATACAATCGATCAGATCTGTGTTTGAATTATCTGAATTGAACACCCTGGATTACCCACCCTATGGTTGATATCTCTATAATTATGACTGAACCACTTCTTCTGTACCTTTCATCGTCATTCATGCTTGGTTCTATTTTACCCGCTTGACCTTGGAATCAAGAATCCATGCTTGGAGGGTGACAGAGTACAGTGGTACACCTTGGAACATGTTAGATAATTCGCCATTTCGGGAATCCAAAAGTATTCCAAAAAAAATAAGTTCCCGAAAAAATGACTTGAACATTTTCCTGAGACTTGGGAATCCCAAAAAAATGACTTGAACAGTTGCCAAGTCTCTTGAGGCAAATGCTTCAACACGGATCCGTGCGTCAGCAAGGCTTCCAAAACAAAGGCCCTGTCCTGGAGCAGCACAGCGCGTGCCAGCCAGTAACCCGTCAATAACAAGGGGATGGGAACGATCTCAGGAACCAGGCACTGCTGCTGCTGCTGTTGTTGTTGCTGTTTTGAGTTGTTGGTTGTTGGTTGTTGGTTGTTGTCGTCTCTTTTTGCTTATCCTTTTTGCTCCACGCTTCTAACCACTATTGGCATGATCTCCCCTGTGTTTATCAACGAGGTAAAGGCACGGCATCCAACCTGCGGTTGGCCCATTCCCACTAGTTGGGAGCCCTGTATTGTTGGATGGACAGTGCTGAATGCATAGCTGGTTGGTGGTTGAACCACCCCGTCATGAAAAATATGCTCAAGCCAACCAAGCAACGATTTGTTAATACATTTGGCAAAATATGAATGTTTAAACCACCAAGTGGATAGATAATCATTGAGCAAACAGTGGCTGCAAGATTGACTACACTCGTGCCCAATATTGACCAAACGCGATAATCATGAGTTGTTCGAATCAACATGCACTTTGCCACTCTGTCAATGCTGCGGTAGCCCATATTGGATCTCCAATGTGCCCGAGAACTGAAGAGGCATCCCTGTCCTTTAAGAGCTCTTCTGACACAAAGCGGATACACGTAGAATTCCGCTGCACCGCTGCCAGAATAAACCTTGGCGGCCACGCGAGCCTGGCTTGGCAGCTGCCAATCGAAGCCGAGCACGTAGAGTATGCATAACGTATCACGATGTGCCCCAATAATCAATGGTTTTCCCGTTGGATCATTGGGTTATCCCAAAGAAAGCCTTGGATGCTTCAAGCAGCGTAGATTTACCATGCTTAAATACTAGAGATGCCAAGCAGTTTCATAATCTCCGGCAGACCCCCTGAGCAACCGCCACAGCTGCAGAAATCTATTCTGCGATTGTGGAGCTATGGGTTCTGGTGCCATGCACTTCCAAATTCACAATAGCTGGGGCATTCCTCGAGACAATGACCATGATCTACTGCATCAATGTGCAAATGCATATACCGTATTAATCCGTAATGTATCTTGATATGCACGCATGGATATAAATATAACGCGTGTGATATGTACACACACAGGGACATACACACACAGATATATATATATATATATACATATTGATCTCTCTCCATCGCCAGCATATATATATATATATTTTTGTATGCATACGAAAGCCACATAAACTGACATCTCTTAACATCTTATGGCATCTTGGCCCAAAGCACGCTGAGGCACTTCCGCTCATTGAGCCAGTCTGGCTCAACCATATTCAGGGCTGAAGGCTGAAAGCGCACCGCCGCCAAGACGAAGTTCCGATCCGTCCAGAACTTCTTGGGAACTTTCTCGATGGAAGCTTCATCTATACGAAGAGCTGCCAGTGCAACGTCCCTGGCAATGTCCACTTGGGGAAACCGGGCGGCAACAACAAACAAACATCAAAAAAAATGAACAAACAACAAACGACCAACAGCCAACCACTAACAACCAACAGCAACAACGAACCAACAAAAACAAACAACAAACAGCAAAACAACAAACCAACCACAAACAACAACTAACAACCAACCATCAACCACCCGTAACCAAAAATAAACAGCAAGAACCAATCGCTAAGAACATCTAAGAACCAAAAACAAGAACGAAGAATAAACAAAAAACAAGTAATAAACAACCACTACCAGCAACAACAACAACCACAACAACCACAACAACAACAACAACAACAACAACAACAACAACAACAACGACATTGTCCATGTATGACTCCTTTCCCCAGCCCTTGCCGTCTCCCTCCTCTCTTGCCAGAAGTCATCCGGCATCTCAGCCACTGACTTGGCGCCAGCTGCTTGCAAGGCCTGCAAGGTAAAGGTCTTCTCCGACAGCAGCTGCCTGGAGCTTTGTCTGGTTTCTTACTACCCTGTTGCTATTAGATAATCTTAGTAATATATTGCTATATTTCAATTGTCTTTTCCTATGGTTTCTGATGTCTTGATATTCATCATGGCTTATGTATTGTGCTGGGCTTCTGCGATCTATGTCTCTTTTGTGCTCCTGTCTGCTGCAGGGTCTCTGCTGAAATGCTGCTACTCAGGTGGTGATGCTATAGAGTAGCAAACGTTCGCCAGTGATTTGCAGTTAGGCTAGTTGTTACCAGGAAACGCCAGTTGCGCAAGCGGTTGATCTATGGATCTCTGATTGATAAGGACCGATCAAGCCTCTCTCTCTCTCTCGCTGGGCTTGGCTGTCCTGCCGCCTCACAGAGGCGCCCGAAACACTCCGACGGTGAAAAGCAAAGGCAATATTATGGCGCAACGATGCTGTCTGTACAAGTACCGATCAAGCCTGTGTGGAAGTGACCTTCCACAAAACCTTGGAGAAACCACAAAACTAACCCAGTTTAGGGAGTAAAATGAACTTAGAAACACCTGGACAGTTCCAGTCAACTTTAGGTCTTCTAACCATCAAGTTCGAGGCGTTTCTCTTGAGACATCACAACTTTCAGCTTTGCGAGGCTGCCAAGCAGCGGCCACAGCTGTAACTTTGGGACACCCCAGGGGTTACCGACTCCGAGTGATATGTTCAACATTGTCTTATAGTTGTCCTTCTTTCATAAAGAATCCGTACTAATAGTTGTATGATGATTGCCCCCACTTTCAGAGATATTGCAAATGTTCCTCGTCTTCCCCAAGCGAAAATGACACTCTGCGGCCCGCGGAAAGCGCCTGTTTACGTGGCACAGCGATCGGCCATTGCACCTGGTCGTGGGGTGCGGCTGGTGGACCGTGTGCGATGTCCTCACCGGGTTGGGCCGGGGGTATTGACATTCAAACTGGACTTGTATATTCCAAGGGTGCCAAGGACGTGCTTTTTGATGGAATTGTGCTGTGTCTGGGCTGGGCAGGGTGAAGGGACTACTCCAAAGCCCCACATCAACCATCGAAGCTTTTTTTTGGCTTCGCTAGGACGCAAACGTTGCCGGAAATGGTCAGAAATGCCGTCGCAGCATAGTACCAGCAGCGGAAATGAACAGAAAGTAGTAGAAGCGACATCAGTAGCAGCAGTAGCAGCCTTAAAAATGCCGTACTAGTTACGTAATAAACTCCGCATGCCGATTGACATAGATTGACATGAGGATTTGAAGGCTAACCAACCTAGACTCCTCATCCAACCCAGGATATCGCAGCATTTGCACCTCACCAACTGCCGCAGCCCTGCCCTCCCCTGCCCTCCCATCTGCTACCCTTCACCCGCCTCAGCGCCATGAGAACAAACGCTGGGTCCATGGCCACCTCCTGGGGTACGAAGGCCAAGGCCTCGCCATTGCGTTCGATGGCTCGAAGGAGGAAGGGCACATTCTCCAGCAACCTCACCGCACACCACCAAGCACGGCCGGGATGGCCGTGGCTGGACAGGTTCCACCTGCTGGGTTTCCTGGTTGGTTGGTACCTTCGATGTGGTGTTTCAACCAAGGTGTTGCTCACTTGGGCGGCCCCTTGATTAGTTTGACTTGAGCGCCCCTTGAAGAACGTATAAAGCATGCAAAAGTGGCAATGGCATAGATTCCATGGACAAAAAACCTGGCAGCCAGATAATGAGAGTGCAGAATTCTCAACACACTTTTATACCAACGCAAAAGGGATGCGATGCAGCAAACACGATCCCCTGCCTGGAAAGTTCGGCCTGAAATCACAATATGCATAAACATGCGCGTGCATGCCTATGTGCCTTCATATGTGGTATCATTGCGTTTAGTTCTCTTCAGCCTGTTTCAGAAATCTTCAAAGCGAATTCCACGCAGTCGAGCAATCCTGGATCATGCTTACTGTTCGAAAAATCCCCAACAACAGGATTCGTAGAACCCCTCGGACCACCAATAATAGACCAAGGTTGATTGGTCACCACATGCCATCGGCACATACCAGCCGTTTTGAAGTGCATAATCCGATCCTTGCTTGACACTATGAGTTGAAAAAATCATCTTTGTCAACTGTCAAGTCCCAAAAATCCACTCACTAGTTAGCCGGAAGTTGCCAGTAGACATCACTGGTGAGGATTGGCACTATGAATTGGTAAACTCTCACTAGCAACTCTCACTACAAACCCTCGGTTAGTCACCTGAAATAGCTAAAGCCATGGCAACTTCGCCATTAACGGTGGGAGATCCAGTTTTGAAGCTCAGTTGCGACTGATGGTGGTGTATGGCTTATCCATTATTGGATTGCAATTGACGAACTGTCACTATCAACTAATTATACAACACTTTTGCGAACCATATAACCATTATCAACCATACTCGTTTTTATCATTGACCATCCATCCAGTTACCAATCTTCCACCACTCATTCAGCATCAATTGGTTGGCGGTTGAACCCCAAGAAAAATAGCAATCAACCAAACCAACCATTTGTTCTTATTTTGAAAATATTATGATTTGATATGATCTTATTGTTCTAATCAACCATTCGGTTTAACCAATCTTTTGTTTCAAACCAACCATTTGTTCATACATTTGGGACAATGAAAAATATCAAACCACCAACCAGTGAACCACCGCCAAGCAGCCATGCCTAGCCCCACCTTAGCTCCCCAAAAAGCTCCGGGCAACTCCGGTGCCACAAAGGGCAGGGCCGCGGGGACGCTACGGAGCACTTCGAGGACGAAAGTGGGCTCAGCCTGGCACGGGATCACCGGGAAGGGATGGGATGTCCACCGTTGATCGGTGGTTAGTGGTGGTTCACAACCATGCTGAGTAATGGACAAGGGATGGTGAGGGACATGATGTTGATGAGATGGAATGGGATGATGTTGGTGAATGGTTAAGTGATGGTGATTGATGATTCATAGGGTGAAGCAATGGTTGATGGTTGAATGCTGACTAACTTGGATGTCTTGTTGATCAAGGGCATTTGGTGGTTCATAACAATGGTTCCTCTCTGGCAGTGCTTAATCTGGCAATGGAACAAAATATCACTTCCTTTGAGGAAACCCTGGAAATCAGCTATAAGTGGTGGATCTTCCATTGCCAGGTCAGTCTACCAAAGGGTAGTGATGGACAACCCCGATTGGTGATTGTTGGTGGATAATTAATGGTTGACAATGGTTTATGCTGGCTAATCATGGCTACTGACACTACAAATTGTACCGTACAATTGTACGTGCTTATGTCAACACATATTTGCCTTCATGTAACTGCTGGATTTGGGGAAGAAATGGGAAGAAAACAGAGATCATTCCAACCAACATCAACCAACCATAGCCATCCAAAACCAACCTCAACCAACCAACCTCAACCCACCCTTCAGCTCCCTACCTTGATCTCAGCTTGTGCATGTTCCAACGCGCCAGGTGCCCGTTGCACTGCACAAAGCACGAAGCGAGGATCGTCCCAAAGGTCCGCAGAGATGTGTTCCATGGCGCCTCGCTTTCAAGCAGCGCCACAGCTCACCCCAACAGCACCTGGGTCGAAATAAAGCCAATGTTCAACTCTGAAGTTGACATATGAATGCACAATATATCTACTGTAATATAAGTATGAGATTATATTCTACGATTCTAAAAGTACATAGGCACCTTCCCCACCACTTGTGCCCCGGCCCCGTAGTTCACCCACCAGCGCCCACCTGGACCGCCCATGGCCACCACTTCCAGCGCGAAGTCGTAGTCCGCCTTCAGCTCCTCGGCCGCGTATTCGAAGGCCGCACCTTCGTCCTTGATGGCCGCCATGATGACGTCCTGGAGGCACCGGCACGGGTGGTTCCACGGCGGGGTTCCCAGGGGGTCAGGTCATGTCGTCCAAGGAGTGGCGATGTCGTTGGTCACCCTGGGGTCCCTCATCCAAAGGGACCTCATTTAAAAAATTGCGATCATTCGGAAAACGTCCAAAAACTTCATCGTCATTCCAAAAATTTCCAAACGCTTTCCATATACTTCCAAACATTTTCTTCCCAATACTTCCCAATACTTCCGAGGATTTGGAAGTATATGGAAGTAAATTGTGTGGAAGTACGTGGTAGAAGCCATGAGGTACCCTCTCCCTGGAGCAGACTATGGCCAAGATGAAACTTTTCTGCCATGATCTGATTTTAAGCCCTTTCGGACCAGCGTTCAAACGACCAACTGGGCTCTCCTTGGCCGTATCTTGACGGGGCTTTCATGATTCCCTGGGTGGTTCCCCACTTTCGGGTTGGTGCTACTAAAGTTACGTGACATAATGTTCTATATGCCCTACGCTATTGCCGCTATGCCGCCATTGGTTCGAGGCATCAATGTCACTGAATTAGAGGCGCTGATAGAAACAGCAAAGCATTGTTTATTTTGTGCCGGGGCGTTCAACCGTTTGCCCTCCAAGTGGGAAGCCAGCTGCGGCCGAGAAGAAGGACAAATGCATGGAATCATGCTTTCTCAGTTTGTCCGTACGAAAATGCCAGCAAAGCGTTTCTATGATTTTTCATGGCTGATTAGCGCATATGGGAACATTCCACCTACGGTAGTGAATATCATTCCAAGTTCTTGCAAATAAATCAGCTCCTTTATCAATCAATCGTTTTACAGCAGTTGGTTACAAAATTGGTGGTCTGAAACAGTGGGCGGATAGTGATCTCACCAATCTCAAGTGAATGCATGAGCTGCAGCGGACGAAATAAGGTCTACGTGAGTATTTCTTGTCCTTGCTGGAAATAAGAGGAATTAAGAACTAAGAATAATTTAGAAACCAGGCAGTTTGGCCTAAAACAGAAACACGAGATAGAATGAGGCAAAATGAGTATAAAATTAATATGAATTAAATATAATTATAGAATTACACATGCAAATAACACTTCCCATTCCAATCTCACATATCTCATGCGCCACACCCCAACCCATGCACCACCCACCGGCCGGATCGGCTTGCAACGTTGGATCCGCGCGGGCCAGGGCAAAGCCGTTTTTCTGAACCTGGGCTGGCTCCAATTTGCTGCCCCACAACTCACAAGCTGCATGTTTTCAAAGAGCTGCTCATTCAACGACAAATAATTAGTTGGTATTCAAATGTATTTCAGCAATGTTCGAAAAAATCGACTGCTCTTAACAAATATTCAAAAATTCAACTCTCAAAAAGTTTGTCTTATTTCAACGGCGCTAGTTCATGTGCTCGACCCCCAAGGCCACATAGCTAACATCTGCCATCAAGGGTTGGGACAGCATCATAATCCAAGTCTTTGTGAGGTTATCGGCGACCAGACAATTCCTCCTAAGCACAGTAGGTCACGCCCTATCAACTGCCCTCCGCCAATCATAAGCCACTGGATCTTCCCCTTGGGGCGGCTGGTGCCAAGGTGCAGCTTTCAGCACGAAGTTCCGATCCCTTCGCAGATGTTCCGCGGCATATTCCAAGGCAAAGCCGCTGCGCTGCACAGCTTCCAAGACCAACTCCTCATTGGCCTCGCGGAAGGACGCCCTGGTGGCCTGACCTCGATCTTTGAGGCCATGTATCAATCTGGTTGAAGGTGAATTGATCGCTAAATAACCAGTCATCAACCACTGTTGAAACATATTGGTTGTACCACTGATGGTTTATTCAAACATTTTTTAAACCATTGAATGTTCTTAAAAACCATCAACGGTTAACCCAAACGTTGATAAATCAAGAATCAACCATTCATAATCATTCATTAACGTTTCGGTACTACACCAGCAAGTGACCAGAATCCATTAAAAAAACCATGCATCAACACGCATCAACCACCTCACATAAACTGGTGTGTGATGTTTTTATTTCTGCCACACCTTTTTGCCCGCGTCATGGTCAAAGCGCTGGACTAGGGGGGGAGGCGGCTGGGGGTGTGTGAAATCTATCCATCGGTCTGCTCAAGCATGTAGAAGGCAGTCATGAAGCGAGTCAAGGTGTAATCTCACATCACGGATCGTCAACAAAACATCCAATTAAAACCACATGTGGCTTTTGCTCAGTTCGAAGGCAAACAATTAAACATCCAGGTTTAAAACATCCAATTAAAAAATCTTGTTCGGTTTGATGTCTTGTTTGCTCCAAAATCCTATCAAACAAGAAGCGCCAGCAGCGCCGGCTTTGCGAATCCCCATGATTTTCGGGTGGGTGCCATCAACCATTTGGACAAAATCAAACAAGCCGGATATATCATCTTTCAAATTAGACTCAAAGTCATTGAAATGGGAAACACATCCAATAACAATTAAATTCAGACATGTTGAAAACTACCAAGCGTTTGGCGGTCCACCAGGTTCCGTCTTGATTTTCCATCATTGTCCAGGCGTGAAACGTGACATGTGCAGTGCAGTGTTGCCATTTGTGGCACGAACCTTCCAGCCTTTTCTCCAACATTGAAGGCAAATGCGAGAGCTACCTGTTCAGGAGCAGTGTCCCGTGATCATGTGGGAGCGGACCAGGGTGGCAGGGTGTCCAAGAGCGATCCCACGGATCTCTTGGGCTTCAAGAATTTGATCCATGATGATGTTAGGATCTTTTGGCTTCAAGAATTTGATCTGTTAGGATCTCTTCTGCTTCTTTGCTCTCTTTTGTGCCTCCTGCTCCTTCTTGCGTTGTCGAAGGATCTTTTGGCGAAGTTTCTCGCGGCTCTGTTCCTCCCTGGCCAAAAGCCTCTCCCAGGTCTTCAGCAACTTTCTCAAAGCAACCTGCTTGTCACAGGCCTCACCATATTTTCTGATGCTACCAGCAGCTCTCTTTCCATAGAAATGAACGCGGTATAGATGCCTCGTGTGCTTCCGCTTGTCATGAATTGGCATCCGCCGCCTTTCCCAGCGCAGCATATGCTTAGCTCTAATGCGATCACTGGCACTGTGCCAAGCATCCATTTCTCGCAAGCAGCGAGCATGTTCAGCACCAATGGATTGAAACATGCGAGCCACCGCAGCTTGAAAGTCTTTCCATATCATTTGTAACTCATGCGGCGACAGGTACTCAAAGATGCTGCCCGTCTTCTTGAAAGGCTTCAGTCTTTCCAAGCAACTCCCCACGCAACTGCGGAGTGTTTTCAACTCTTGCAAGCTATGAACAACTGGAGATTCAACTTGCTTTCGTCCAAGCAAAATCTGGCAGCTGATAGAAACAACAAACCTCAGCTTCAGCTCAGCACAATCCCGGCCATGCTCCTGGGCGCTGAGCACAAATGCCTTTTCTAATCGCTCCTCCAAAGGGCCTTGAGAAAATGTTTGGTCTAGTGCTTTCTGCTTTGCGGAGGTAAGAATCAACAAATAGTCCAGGGCGGTCGACAAATCGCAGTTTCGACTGAAAATGCTTACACCATCAAAAAAAACATGGGCCCTGTATCTGTTTCCCTTAGCAGTTTGTAATCCTCTTCCTCCTGAGTCCCTCCGACACACCCCTCGCACGCCAGAGGAATTCCTAGCCGGGTTCTTAGGACTACTCTTGGGACACGATGCAGTCTGCATCAGCTTTGGGCTGCGC
>VSDK01019879.1:34799-76630 GCA_009767595.1 Symbiodinium kawagutii | reverse complement strand
CTCTCCCTCTACATGTTGTCGACACTGCCATTTCTAGCGCTGGGAAAGCACTGTAGCCGGGTAGCAGTCTGACAGACTGTTCCATGTCAATCATCATTGGGTTTACCAGCACTGGGGTTATCCTCACTACCACTGGTTCTATCCCCACTGCTGTTGGTCGATGATGGTCGTATCGCCAGGCAGCACCAGCACCTTCTTGCGCCAGCTTCAAGAGCTTCGCATGTGTCGGAGATCTGCGGACCTTGAGCTGATGATGGCGGAACCGCCAAACCGATCCAACATAGCGAAATCATGAAATGATTTGTGAAGGCTTTGGTCATGATCGGTCATGGTTGGTCATGATCGGTCATGGTTGGTCATGATCGGTCATGGTTGGTCATGATTGGTCATGGTTGACCGTGATTGGTCATGGTTGATCATGCTTGTTCACTGATCGCTGCACGGGTCAGCTCGTTGAGATGTGCCAAAATTCTGATATATTCTCTTGGACATTTATCCAAGGAGCCGCCTGCAATTCTCCAGAACAGTTTCCAGCACCTTTCTCTACATCCAAAGTGTATGACATAGTAGCCTTGAGCCTTGTTAGTAACAAGCTAGGAGAGCAAGTGCTGTGAATGGGGCCATCACATGTAGGAATGTTTCTCTGTATTGCGCTACCCCTGAAATTTCTTCAACTTGGGATTTTGCGTAACCCCTACCACTGAATATCATGTCATGAGCTCCTTGGGAAGCTGTCAACCTGCGTATCATTGCCTACTCAATCAAGTTGTGTTTTAGAGAGCACTGCTGAGATTCATAGGGTTTTACAAATCTAAGATGTCATTCAGATTGATCATCAAATACTACATGATTAAGTATATTAAGTACTACCATCTAACTCATTCAAATTGACTTGTTAAATGGAATTATTAACCATGTACATGCTATATGTTTGTCCATCGCCAAAAGGTCAGCTGGGCTAAGGGCGAGCAGGTGGCCCCCTCAATTGACTATTAATCCTATTGAACATCGTATCATCATCTATTATGCCAACCTCATCGTTAGCATTGATTAGTACAGTATATGTTAGTAGTTAGTATCGACATTGACTACTTATCCTATATATTCTTAAATGAGAGACCACAATAAGCATGACATGGTAGTTTCTCAAAATAGGGGTACCCCCAAATCATCCAGTTTATCAGCCATTTATACTCATCCAGTTTGATACTCATCTATTACTCATTTATAATCATTTATACTTATTCTAAGAAACCACCAAACACTTATCCTGACTCGTGGCTGATCATCACTAATGCGTGGCCAGGTCACCAAGGACAACTCCATTCGTTCCTCGCCCTCCAAAAAGGCATCCAGGATGGGAAGCTCGTCATGCAACTCGCGGCAACCCAGGAAGAGCCTCCAGCGAGGTCAGCCCGGGTTAGGTTGACAATGGTGGATATAGGCTAGGAGTGATATAGGGTTGATGTAGGGTTGGTGATGGTTGATAGTGGTTGCTACTACCAATAGTTTTGACCAAAAGTGTTAGTAAAATGATACAATCACTGTTTTCAATAATGACCAGTGATGACCATCATCAATACCATAGTTTTTATCAACCCTACGAAAATGATAGGGTTGAAATGGCTCGTAGTTGATGATAACCAGTATAGTCGTTGATGTTGATAATGGCTTATAGTGGAGCGGTTGATGATGCCCAATAATGGTTTATGCAGTGCTCAAGAATGTGGTTCATAATGATTACCCATAGCTGGATTAACAGTTGTTCATAATGAACCACTATGCTAATCTGGTTAACAAGCATGGCAAAATTAGGATAGTGTCCGTAATGGTTAACCACGGTTGATTTTTAACTATGGCAGAAGAGATTTACTTCTAAGGGATAACAACCAGGAATAGCCAGCCATACCCAGCGATTGAGACTTGCAACCTTTTGAAACCACAGTCGTCTCCTCCAGTGATGGATTGCAACCATTCCATATTCAGTACTTGGGAGCCGAGTTTGGCGGAGGAAACAATTTATGGCACCGTTGAAAAATCTAAAGTTCAAACAACTTAAAGGGTAGAAAACCATTTGCCAAATTCAAAGTTCAAACAATTCATGGCATGAGGAACTCCTCAAGGAAACCTCCCATACGCAGTGGCACCGACCTCCCGGTGACAGGAGCACACTGCCTACAAGAAAAGAACCCCATATGAACCTCTCAGAAAGCAATAGCAAGCACTGTCTGAGTCTTCTATGCGCTCGGACCTTGGAATACCCCCCCCACTTCGGCATCACTTGCATTCCCAAAAGCACATAGCCTATGTGCACCCGGTCTCCATCCGCAAGGAGGGCCATTTTCCTCACACATCCACGACCGCAGCTCCTGCTTTGGTGTCAAGGCTTTCAGTCGCTGGCAGCCACATTCGGTTCAATCGAAAGGAGAGTACGAGCCTTTCTCGAACGAGAAGATCCGCACCAAGTATTGCGGTCGGCCACTCTGTGAGACGAAGAACCTGGAAGGCTTCTACATCACCAGCTAAGACGGTTCCTTCTCGCACAGAGTAGCCTTCTGGCGAATTGCCAATGCCAAAAACGGCAGTCATTTCTTCCGCCTGGACGTCAACAAATTTCTTTTTCTTCTCTTTCATGTCTGGTCCAAAGCCTTTAGTTTTGGTGGCTGTTGTGGTCTTACGCATTCCTTTTGCTGCGATCTTATTGCATAAGGTATTCGACGAGGCCAAATCCGGGAAAGCCTGGATAAACTTGACGTCCGGGTCCTCCAAATCTTGTCCAGGCACGGACAACTTGACTTGGCACGCGTAGAGCTCGTTCCGGCTTGGAGTTCGGATCTTCAGCAATGGCACCGGAAGCATGCCAGAGACATCGAACGGCAAGGGTGCCCTGCGCTCCTTGGGAGCAGTGGCAATGTGGGCTTTCTCCCCTTCGATGTCAAAATCCCAATCGAACAAAGTGAGGAAGTCAAGGCCCAAGATGCCTGCGCATCCTGCAGGCACTGGCAACTCCTGATTGATGCTGGCAATGCTCACCTCCCCACAGCTGATCTTGCCATCTGCCAGAAAAGCATTGCTGATCACTGCCTGCTGAATACCGGAGCCTGGAGCCTCTTCTTGGGCCCAATCAGGTTGCCCACAGAAACGAGCTTGGAAGAGGTTGCTGACCACCTTCTCCTTGATGATGGAGTGGTAGCAAGCTGTATCCACCACAAAGCGCAGTGGGGCACAGCCCACCTCCAGTTCAATGGCAATCACCCGGGCGTTGGACTTGAAGCCATGATCACTGACAGCTCGCAGCAAGTAAATTCGAGATTCAGCTCTTCCAGCATCTGGTTCTGCAGCCACTGGTGGCGGCTTGCTGTCTTTGAAGGGATTCTGCTGCTGTCCCTCTTGCTGCTTTTGCTGTCCTTTTTGCTGCTGCTTCTGCTGCGGTTCTTGCTGTTGAGATGGTGGTTTCACCTCCTGTTGCGGTTTGCGCTCTGCCTGCTGAATTGCCTCAAGGCCTGAGCCCTCCAACAGTTCCAGCAAAGACTCCCGATCTACGCAGCCCTCCGTGTTGAGGCCAAGCTCATTGAGCTCTTTTTTTAAGTCTCGGGCCTTTAAGGTCTTCAACTCATCCAGCCGTTGCAACACCTTCTTGGAAGGTCCGGTCGGTGTCGCTGAAGTGTCTCCCAGTAGTACCCTGCGACCCTCCGTTTCCAAAAGCTCCACCAAGGACTCCCGATCCACACGACCTGCTGTGGGGATGCCCAGGGCCTCCAGTTCTTGCCGCAGATCCCGAAGTCTCAGGCCTTGCATTTCTTGAAGTCTCTCCTCCAGCTGTTCCATGTCCAAAACCTTCTCCTTGACACCTTGCCGCATCAGGTGCCGCCGCCGGCAAGCCATGGCAGCTCCAAAGGCCGCTCCGGCGGAGAACCGGTGCCAGGCACTTGCTGTGGCACCTGTCCTTGGTGGGGCGATGGAGGTGCTGCATCCTGCAACGTAGCTGAGTCTGGGGATGCTAGATGCCAACATGGCAGGATTTGGCGCAAGCATGGCGCGGTCGAAAGCTGTCAACTAATCTGAAAGGTGCGGCCTGCACTGTTGTCAGCTAACCTAGGTTTTAGATGGGTTTAAACTAATGTTTCTCCGGTGGGGCTTCATCATTGCAATTGCAAGGACGGATACTGCAGCATGTTTGTAACCGCTAGCCAGCCATCTTGTGAACCATGGTCAAAGTGCTCCAACAAAATCAGAGAAGCCCCAACTCACAGATGATCAGTCCATTGAACTGTTCAGGTGGCACTCAGCTGTGTCATGATTGGTCCATGGCACTCAGATTCCAAGCTGCACAGCTTAGAGATGCTCAGTACTTGGGGCCTGAAGGCCTGGGCCTTCCATGGCCTTCCACATATCGCCGATCCCAAAACTGCGATTGCACAGCGATGAATTGACAGCAGCCCAGGACCTTGCTTTCCTTCGATGATCTGAGGAAACACCTATGATACAATTGAAACCGGACACTACGTGGTATCTACAACTGAGAGATCTCTCTCTCTCTCTCTCCATCACCATCTCAAGAGGCAAAGTTAGCGAGGTTGCTCTGACAAAAGCACTGTCCAACTATCAGGGCACGCCTTTGCTCGTCCACTGGTACCTTGGCACGAGGCTCGTTAGCACCTGAAAAGAAAGATCCAATCACCCTATTTCAACTTTCCAAGATAAGGTTAGTGGATGTTCGTGGCCAATATATACCTACTGCCTCTCGCGGTTTCCTAGGCTTCCAGGATCCATCAGTCCACCATAAATGCTTCAACCTGGTTGGGTATGACATGGCATGACAATATGGCAAATCATGGTCGACTATATAGTTCGTGGTGGCCAATGTTTCATAATGAACGCCAAAATATGATGGTGCCTTACTGTGACTAATCACTGGTTCCGTCTCATGCCGGACATATCAATTCTCAAATTTGTAATTAAGCATCACTGGTTCCGTTTCATGCCGGACATATCAATTCTCAAATTTGTAATTAAGCAAGTCGTTACCAAAATATCCCCACCACCGAGAACACGTTAACAACCATCATGTCGCTAGCATGTCGGTGTCACCAGCTGTTTCGGGGTTCTGGTTCAGGTTGGTGACTGGTCATTGGCCAAGGCTTCCGCTGCCATCCAAGCTGGTACAACCAGACTGGATGTCGGCAATCTCCAGGGTGACTAAACAACTTTCAGGATTGCATTTACTCTTGGCTTTCAGCAGTTTCATGGCTGGGATCACCGGGGCGGCAGTGTACCTAAAGCCATGGTCGCATGGGCGCGTTCGATTCTGCAAGGGCTGGTGCAACTGCAATAGCTTGCCATAAATCCCTAGGCCCTCGCCAGTGCTCACCCCATGTTTGATGGCTAAGCTGAGCGGATCGAACTTGGAATCCACCAGTGACCATAGGGGAGGATCGAACAATGATCAACTCAGGGCTCCCCGTGGGGCACCCCAACGGATTTTTGATCTTTCAAATCAACAGCTGGTGATAGACTGGTGGTATGGATGGTTCGACTGATGGTTCAACTGCTGGCGGTCCATTAAGAGCTGGATCTCCCTCCACTAATGGCCGTAACTAAGGAAACCAAACTTTTTGATGCTGGTAACATCTGGTAACCATCAAAGTTTAGCTGGTAAAATGGTACCAGGCGTACTGCATCATCAAATTCGAGTTTGTTGAGTTTGTTGGTGAGAATGCGAGAATCATACCCTCTCTGCGATGTTGGAGCATCACTGCACCCTCCAATTTTTATCATCCTGAACCATGAGCCATTCATTGCCTGCTCAGTGGGGTGGCTGCCAGCTTCCCATGTCCCAGGAATCAATCCAATAGCAACCATGTCTTCACGCTTGTGGCTTTCCTCCCTACCCCAATTACCACAACAGAATGGACAATTGCTGGACCATCCCAGGTGGAAAATCCAGATGGTTGAAACCAGCCAACAAAACACAAAAGCAGCCAGACCACAACAGAATCACAGAATGCATCAGGGAGGACATGCCGTCTTACTGACAGACTCACGTGATAATTTGGCAGCTTGAGGATAAATTCTTTACAGCTGCACCAGCCATCCATACCGCTGGGACCCCTTGCTCCAATCTTCTCCTGGCAACCGGAAATGCTAAAATGAAGAGGTCGTCTACCAACTATATCGTCAAAAGTCTGGTCATGACAAGCTGGCTCGCATGCTTGTATTAAAATGATAGCGAATAAATTTCTTACAGAAACGCTTGATGCGCAATAGCGAGTGGCTCGATCCCTGCCAAACCAACCAGCATGATGATGCCCCAGGCTGTAGAAAGTGTGAATGGACAAGCTCCAGGCTTTCGGTAGTTTCCTAGAGGCATCTCCGAAGGAGAAAGGCCGAATGGTTCGCATAGTGGTTCTGTTCATTCGCTCAATCATAGACCACGCTCACATATTCATCACTCTGGAACGACATTCCATTGTTTGCTCATGAAACTTCAGGTGTTGAATCATCCGGGGACAAGTCTGCAGTTTTGCAAAGCAGTTCCACTACTACTCCATGGCTGTCTGAAAGTTTGAGGGGGTTCTCATCGCCCATCTGTCCCTGCCTCCCAGATTTGCTTCAGGTCAGAGATGAGCCCGGTCGTGGCGTCCAAATGGATGCGGCAAAGCTCACCGGCCAAACCATTCAGCTGGACTTCCATCGCGCCTGAAGCATCAAGAATCTGCGAGTCGCAAAGTTGACCATCTGGTTGGTGGTTGAAGCACCCCGTCATGAAAAATTGGCTTGTCAACCAACCATTTGTCAATACATTTGGGAACCAATATTTTTTTAAAACCACCAACCAGTGGTTGTTTAATCCTTATTATTACGGTCCTTACTATACATTATCTTTATATCAACCATGATGGTCGGAATTCTGTATGCACATTTAGTTGGGAATGACTGACAAGTTGATAACGGTTTCTGGGACGGAGGCTCTATAACCAGGTCCCTATGCCCCAGGGCCCCCAAGGATCACAACAGCAGGTGGCTGAGATTCCCAGGCCCATCCATTCGATCCATTAATGGAGGTCAATCCCGAGATCATCCTCTCTTACCCAACTGGGAAGATGTTTCGTGAAATGATTTACTTCAGGTGCTCCCCTGTCATGTCATTCATGTCATGTGTTATTCGATCTGGTGTGGCATCCTATCTGGCATTTCATCTGCAGTGGATCGCGCATTCTATACGGCACTCCATCTGAATCTAACCCTGGCATTCTTTCTGACACTTGCGTTCTATCTGGCACACATCCTGACATATAGATTATAGCACTATAATTGGCAATCCAGCTGGCTTTCTATTTGGAATTCTGTCTGACATAAAAGCCAATAGTCTAGGCATTCTACACGGCTGACCTACATTCTGACATTTCAGTTGGCATTCCCTGCGTTCCATCTTGGAATCATACCATGTACTTTTTTTGCACTTGAAAGTGGGAAAAACATTAAACTAGCGGAGTAGCGACCAACCATTATCACCTGCATTCGCCATACATCAACCAGCAGCATTATGTAAACATTCCCAGTATTCAGCACATTTTCCCCGCAACCAATGTGACTCCCTTGGATTGCACAAGGGATTGTTAGGCAACCAACCGTCGATAACCAGGCGTCGCAGAACATGTGAACACTTGCGAGTGTTGCAAGTGCACCTGCGGTGATATGTGCATATTTCCAAGTACGCTTGTGCATCTTGGCAATGAATGTGCACATGCATAATATGCAATCATATGCATACAATTGAGGCTGAACCTGTCTCCACGAGTGCACTTGTGAGATTGTTTTATGCACAGGTGCCCCCAACTAAACACCCCCAATTCTCGAGGGACTGCGGGCAGGGTCTATTCCGTTCTAAATTGCTAAGCTGCAAGCTGCAACCCGTTGCTCCTCGTCACTAGCGGCCAGCTTTGGTCACATTGAGATGGTTGGCGCTGCAATGGCAGTGGCTTGTGTTGGGACTGTGTTCTTGTGGAAGCAGTGGCAAAAATATGTTCCCCATGATCGAGGGCGTCATTCTTGCAGGAAGACTCATTGACAAAAATGAACTAAGGCAAACTGAGCTGTGCGCAGCGTATGTTTCCTGCGCGTCGCACACGGATTACCGACATCGCATGTGCCGGGTATGCATGGGAATTCACCGGTATGCCAAAGGACACTCGACGCTTTGAGCCATGTTCTGAGCCAGGGGGTTTAACTTCAGTGTAGCACTCAACTAATAGTAGATCTAAATTTAAAACCCCTATAGAAATTCAATAAATAGGTTGTTCATTAGTTATGGATATTACTGTTGAAACCTAGTGATATCTGATGACCCTGAGGTATAACCTGCTTTATCAACAGATCAAAAAACATCACTTGGAGTCAACTTTGAAGCCTCGAATCCATCCTCTTCAAGCCACCAGGTCACTGCCCGGCGGAATGGGCAATGGAATGTGCCACAAAAAATGCGCTTCAGCCGTCAATGTTTCAGCCACGCAAGGCGCAGAATTTCAACACGATATGCAATGGCATAAATTGGACAAATGCATGTATGTTGTAAATACATTCCAGGGATATCGTTAACAACCATTTTTGATGTTCTTCCGCGCTTCCTTGTAGTTCGACGAGGAAAAAAACTGATGCATAGTTTGTACAAGAGAGACCCATAATCACCACAGTAAACCCTTTCCATGATGATTTTTAATCTCCAGAAGTCGGCGGAGTTGTTGGCATGAGTCTGTTAATAGACTTCAATAGTACAAAATGATTGTAAATTTCAATTGTCAGCGCATTGTTGGCCCGTGGCATGCTCAGTCGGCCTGTGGCATGCTCAGTCTAATGCATATTTCTTGCGTCTTTAACAACTGGTCTTGGGAACCGATGTCAAATTTTGCAAGCCTAAGGCAAGTAACAAAATCACCCGTCGCTACCTTTTTCTTCTTTGGCCCAAGGATATCATCCATGGTGAGATTGGGATCTTTCATTCTCTCGCTCAACTCTTTCCGGATGGCGAGTCGGGCCCTCTTCTGCTCCCGATGAATGCGCATTTGCTGTTTCTGAGCCTCAAACGTCAGGGACTTAGCCCATCTCGCAAGCAGTTCCTTCAATGTCTTCAAATCTGCCTCGCTTTCGTCCCTGGTACGGTAGGTACGCTTCTTGTCTTCCTTTGCCATGTGCCGAGACTCCCACAATTGCAAATGCTTGGTGCGCAAACGTGCAGCTGCGTTGTACCAACTACGAATCTTTTGCATGGGAGGCTCAACATCAGCACCTACGGCTTGAAACATCGCAGCAACTGCTGATTGAAATTGTTCCCAGAGACCTTGCAATTGCATTGGGGAAAAGTGCTCGAAAATGCAGTAAAGCCCTCTATAATGCTTCCCCCATCCTTGGAAAGGCTCCATGCACTTGCGGAGCTTTTTCACCTCTGCCAGGGTGCGAACACGGGGCCCGTGCACAAACCTCCGCCCAAGGAAAATGGCAGCGCTTTGAGCCACAATAAAACATAAGTTGAGCTCATGCAAAGCCCTTCCCTGCTCTGCTGCCGACGAAACAAGGGCCTTTTCCACACGATCCTCAAAGGCACCCTGATCATTGCTAGGATCCAAAGCTTTTTGCTTCGCAGAAGTAAGGACCAGCAAGTATTCCAACGCTGTGGGTAAGTCACGGCAACTGGTTTCCAGCTTCAGTCGGTTAAAATGAACAGAAACACGATAGTTACGATAACCCCTGCCTTGTTTGTGTCTCTTCAGTCTGTCAACGACTTCTTTTCTCGAAGGACCTCGCTTCAAGTTCGAACGTCTAGGGGTAGCTACAGCGGCGGGCACTCCCCTTGTAGCCTGCTTCTCTGCACCAATGTCGTCCATCCACCGTTGAAAGAGAACGCGCTGTTTCTGGGAGAAATCCTGGCTGATCACTTGAAATCGTAGATCGCGTGGCAGTTGCTGCAGCAAGGTGCGAATTCTTTTCATCGTCTTTGGTCTGAAAATATATTGATTCTTGGGCACACTGCCAAAAGTCTCTGGCCCAGGGGATTTTGCTGAGGCACCCGCAGTGGACGTTTGCTCTGGCTGTGCCTTCTCTGCTTCTCCCCTGTCCGCTGATGCTTGCCTCGTGCCTTTTGATCCTTTGGAGGGCGTGAGGCTGCTCAACCGCTCATCATATTTCTTCCGTGCCTCCGGATCAGAGAGGGTCTCCAGAGCCTGATAAACTCGATGGAATGCCTCTTTGCTGCCCCCCTTGTCAGGATGAACCTGCAAGGCACGCCTCCTGAAAGCCAACTTGATTTCATCCAGGGTGGCCTGCCGAGGTACCTGCAAAACCTCGTAGAAGGAGTTGCATGCCATCGGAACGTTCCTACATCTGCTCACTGCTAGTATCGTTGGAGTCTGCATGCCCGAATGTCTGCTTCCTGCACAGTAATCACATTGCAATTGCCAGCCCTACATCACTTGACATGGTGTGGCCTTAGTACAAATATCATCCGACTACGTTTACCCTTGTGCTGGGCTATCTCTCCTCAGCGGCTCCAATTTTGGAAGCATGACGAAGTATGTTTGAGCCTCCCAACATAACATCCACAGGTGGCAAAGCCTCGGAGGAACACAACTCGCACTAGAGATCGTGTTGTGCCATGCCACAGTGCCATCCAGCCTCATGGATCCCTTCAAAACCCTGCATTTTGTATCATTTTTACACCTCTAAAAAAACTTGGGCGATGGTGCTTCGCATCATGTCCCCTGACAGAGCCAAATCACCGTAGCTTTTTTTTCCCTGCTTCTGCCTGTACAGCGTTTGTTTTCTTGTGGCCTATCCTCACCGAAGGACTATAGCGCCTCACTCCTGACAGGTAGGAAGGGGCCTAGTTCTGGTGGTTAAGTTCTGACAATTCCTGGGATCAACTCCTTCTATGCGAGTGGTTTGGCCCACCGTGCTTGCTATTTCGAAGCATAACTTGAACCGACCACGGCACCGCACATGACGAACGCCATCCACAAGTGTACCATATAAAAGAACTACCAATTTCTACGATCATGACTCCCACTTTTCACCACGAACCACCATTAACCATTAATTTCAGCATGTCCACCACACATCTCCTCAAATGGCTGTGGGTCAGTTCACCCCGTACCCCTGGTTCCCCATCATCAACCATTGTTTTCCCTACTGCTTATCATTCCCCATGAAATTGGTTACTGCTTGACCCAGCTCGCCATATAGTTGGTATATCTCCCCTATGATTCTTAGTTGTCATCTCAACATCAATTACCCATCAACCAGCTAGTTGACATTGACCCGGTCGCCAAATCTCCGGTCGCACCATGGTGTCTCACCCCATCTCTTCGCCACCGTCGCAGCCCCGCACAGCGTCCTTGAACTTGGATTCCATGGCCCGGCACAGCAGCTCCAAGGCATCTCCGCTGGCTCCGTTGATGACCTCAGCTGGCCGTGGCGCTCCAAGGAGATTCCGGGGAGCCACTGAGCCAGGGCCGGCCAGCCCTGGTGTTAGCAAAGGCGAGCTAACTCAAATGGAGATTTCTGATCCCAAAATGGTTGGTTGATGTTGGTTGATTCCTGCACTGGATATTTTTAATGATTTGGGGGCACCCTGATTTTGAGAAACATCCAAACATAGCCATGTGCCCCCTTGAAAAAAAATCAAGGGCAAACCAAGGATAACGGTGGCACCGAAGCATTGATGGAAACCTGCATCTCAACAAGATCGCCCCAGCAATCAACAAAGAATACAATTACGATGAAACTCCAAGTTAGCATCATTCGTTGACCCTTCCACTACCTCACCACAGCAACAGTTTCCTCGTAGCAGTGACCACCTCAATCCAACCTTCAGTGCCACGTGCAACGCATTTCCCATCTGCCCACTGCCTTCATCTGGCTGTGGTTCAAAACCCTTAGTCCTCCTGGTTCCCGATCATCGGCTGTTTTCCCTCTAGTTTTGTTGGTGAACTGATCCCCCATGAAATTGGGTGCTTAGCTGCTTGACCCATAGCCATATATAGCTGGACATACCTGGAATATCCCCTATCATTGTTGCTTGTTATCTCTTATTTTCAACCATTAACCAGCTAGTTATCATGAACCATTGTTTTCCCTATAGTATTGCTGGTAGTTATTATCCTTTAATACCATTCACCATATCAACTTCTGACCATAGTATTATTAATCATCTCAACTTCTGGTAGTTATCAACTATTTTTTAGCAGATAGTATTATTAACCATAGTAAGGTAGTTCTTATTATCCTTTAACTACTAATAGTTATTGTTGGTATACTTATTATCCTTTAACTATGGTAGTTGTTATCCTTTAATAATATTTAATATATAAGCATATGGCAGTGGGTCAAAACTCTGTACCCCTGGCTCCCCCACTATTAACCATTGTTTTCCCTATTATTGTTGGTGGAAATCCCCCATTGGTTGGTTAATCAATATTGACCCATAGCCATATTAACCATATTATTAACCATACTGTTAACCATAGTTATTAACCTTTAGTATTATTAATAATATTAACCATAGTAATACCAACCATGGTCAACCATATTAACCGTTGACCCTGATCTGCCATCTGCCTTCAAGGGACCGAAGGATCCAGGCCCAGAGAGGCCAGCAGCACTGGGAGCTGGTCCGAATGCACGGCCTGCGTCAGAGCCGATAGGCTCTGCTGCAGCTGCGGGGACGCAAGGACCTCCGACAGACCCTCCTGGCGCGAAGCTGCGGTGGGTCCTAGGAGAAGTGATCAATTAATGGTTAATACTAAGGTTGATAGCTGGTTCATTAATGGTTAATGAAGGTTAATGATGGATGTTAATGATGGTTAGTTTGGGATCCAATAGTAAAGGTTAAGTAACCAGGGATAATTAGCAATTAGTGAGTATAATGGTTACTTAACCAAGTAGGTTACTGATGGTTAAGTAACCAACTAACCAAAGGTTAGTAATGGTTAACCAACTTATTAATGGTTAAGTGGGGATATTTAAATCACAGCTACTTAAGTTAGATAATAACTTTCCATTAGTATATAACCAACTAATTATCCACAGCTACCCATAGCTACCCCATAGGAACTAACTAATTAATGGAAGCAATCCACAAGGGGATAATGATAATGACCAACCATAGTGGTTGATGATGGTTAGTAATGCGAGTCACAAGTTGAGTTCCAGCCAAAGGTTATTGCTTCGCAACAAAGGATGCCCGTTTGAAGCCCAGGGTTGCGGGAGACCTTGTGCAAATTCAAGTAATTGGTAATAGCATTGGCATGTCTATATTGTAAGAAAGGCCTAGACACTCAGAAACACCTTGCAACTGGAGGCCCATTCACGGGGAGCGTTCAAGCTTCCTCTTGTCAACTGGAGATGCCATGGACACGCCCGGTTGGATTTGGCTAGAATAGCTTGATCAATGTGGAATATACACCATTCCAAACACATACGGCAAACTAACACACGTGAATTCCATACCTTGTCGTTATCCAACATCTTTCCCCAATTTTTTGGCCATCAAACTTCTACACAATTTGAAGGCTTCACTCATGCTTCAAAGCCTTGGGGCTTATACCCTCCTGGAAACTAATACGGACATGCATGGACCCCACCAGAAGGCTGTCCCAATAGCAGACTGAATGAGACTGGTCATTCAACCCCACCAACAAAGGTCTATGTTAGTTTCCGGGAGCATAGGCCTTACGAATCCATGCCACCAAGGTCCGTTTCCCTTCTGCTCCAGGGCAAGTGGGAGCTGTGACATTCTTGTGGCAAGCTAAACTACTCACATTCATCTACTAATTCGAATGCTGGATTCGTGGTAGTCTATTTTTCATTAAGCTGGATGATGAATCTACTAAAAATATCACATTAATCTACTAAAAACCATCAGCTTCATGGGTTTTCACTCGCTGGATCTAACCGTTGGATCCATTTGGCTTCGTTGATTTCATGGTTGCCCTTCATCTTCGCCGAGGCCGGCCCCGCCAGCAGACCTGGTTTTTGTGACTCTCAGGAAGCAATGAAATCATCTCACCTGAGCTCCCCCGGTTGGCTCAAGGGGATCATGGATCGCTGTGCCGCAGCTGCTTTCGGATGTTTCAATGAAACTCAGCTCCTGTCAGCTTAAGCAGCTTGTTAATGATCAACACCCACTTCTTGTCAAAACGAATGCGAACTAAATTTGGTAAGACCCGAGGCCAAAGGGAAGGGAGTATCAAGAGCCGATAATAGAGGTTGCAATGCAATACCATGTATTGTCAGCTAGTGGATTGTAAGAATCTCGCATCCTACAGGCAGTCACCGCTTGGAATCAACCAAGCAAAACTCTACTGGCTCGATCATCATTTCACCCAACACAAGCTGAGAAAGCACAGGGCAAGGGTTTCCACTAGACATAACTTGGAAACAATCTTACCCGAGAACCCAACTTCTAGAGGCACAACTGCCATCAACTGCCACCCTGACGACCATTCCGACGCCGGCGTCGCTGCGCCAAGGTGCTACAGGCGGCCTCATCGGTCAACAAGCTCTGCAGAACTTCCGTGGTCAACACGGAGGTCATGGGCAGCGGCGCTCGCGCCATGCCAGTACCACCACCCTGGGTCAGGAACCTCGGTGGGATGCCAACCAGCAACCAAGTCACTCAAAATGGACCAAGACTACTGGATCATATGTGATGGTTTCTGCAGTAAATGTCAAAATCTCTAACTTTTAGCGGTGAGGGCGCTTTTTTTGCGGAGGGCCTCGGTGGATTCTATGATATTCAACCAACCAAGATATCAGGCACCCGCTGAGGTCAGAAGATCATTTATTTTGAGATTTTTATTGAGATTACCGAGCATTTCTTTCCAGGAGAACCGGCCTTGATGGACGCGGCTGACATGCAAGAATGTTGGAGTAGACTGCGGCAAAGCAAGGCCAAGCTGTGATGGTGAAACGCCAACTGAGTAGATTTTTGTCTTTTTTCATGGTGAATCTCAAGGTCCCAAGAAGCAATAAACTAATGCATCTAGTCTAAGACACTTGGATGCCATTAAAGAAATGGCATCAACAATTCAATAGAAGTGAGATTGAGTCAAGAGTCTTGGTTTCCCTGCATCGTGCAAAAGGAAACGAGGTCAACTTGAAACGAATAAAACAACGATAGAAACATGCATCAAGATGTCACATGATGTTTCTCAAAATAGGGTACCCCTAACAATCATCCAAAAAAATGTGCCCTGCACCGGGACCTTTGGCGACGCCACTCCCCCTGAGCCCTGTTAATCACTTCATCCTTTTCTGGGTCTCAATCTGAAAAAACAATAATTATCGACCATCAAACTTCATTTCACAATCCATCATTGCTTTGTTTATCGGATTTCTGCAGGAACCAGGAGAGTGTCTGAGCTCGCGGGGTCTCAACCCTACTAGGTACCACATGTCACCACTATTAGCTCCATGGTTCCCATCATTTTCCGCGTCTCTCCATGGTTCCAAGGCACTGCGTCAACACCGCGCGCAGCGCAGGGTCGATCTCCTGCGTGGCTGGCGCCGCTGCGCCGCCCGTCGCCCGGGTCGAGCCCGGCTGGGGCACGGCCGGAGTGGCAGGCTTCTCGGGGATGGTGGCGCCCACGGCTTCGTTGAATTTCTTGATGTTCTCGTCATCCTGGAGATCGAAAGTGATTGAAATAAGCATAGAGGAAGTGAGTAATTGAAATAGAGGATAAATAGAGGATAAATGGATGATAAATAGAGGACAAATAGATGATTAATTGATTATAGAGGATAAATGGATTCTGATAGAGTCTATAGTAGAGTCTGGTCGAATCTGATAGAGGGATAAACAAATAGAACAAACAACTCTTAGATTGATGGATAGATCATGACAGATTATGTATGAGCAAGTGCACGCGCATATCTTGTACATGTCTTCGCAGATTCAGTACGCAGCCTTCGGCATTCGTGTTGCAAAATAATGATTCAACAGCTGCACGTTCAAAACCATGAGTTGGAAAACATGGTGCGTCAGCCCAACAGGTCCTTATCAGTGCTGGGTTCTTGCATCCAAAAGAACATCTTCTTGTCGGAAGAGGTGAAGCGCAAGATGTATGCGCGGCCTGAAGTGCATTTCTGAATCCTGTGTGCGGCTGGCCAGGGGCTGCGGCTACAGCAACATCCTCGAGAAAAAGTGGTTCAGATTATGCAGTAGTTTCCATTGATGCATCATGATGCACCATCATGTATCATTCCAGGGCGTCAAGAGGATTGCCCTCAAACCTGTGCAAAGGTGCACTAAACTACCGAGAGGAATAAGAAAGAAACCAAACATTGACCCAGAATTGCGGCTGTTTAAGTATTAAAATCAGGAATTATCAACCTAACCTCCATTTGCCATTGCTAACTACAACTATCAACCATGACATCAGGAATTAACAAGCACTATGAGCCATTGCTTAGCACCAAAAAGTCTGCCATTTCAATGGTTGGTGTTCCTCCATCCTTGGCCAGCTGGGTAGCCCGGTAAGCCCGGTCCTTTCAAGATATGCATCGTTGATGACGATCAAATCTGTGACAACCTGCGTGGCGGAAGGGGTAGGTCCAGTGGTGCCAACTGCTACACGCAATATAGTGTTTGACTGGGGCATAAAGGAAGATCATCAAACAAAACCATTTGATCAAAATCATTGATGATGGTATCATTTCTGATCAATGTTGATTTGGTCAAACAAGTTAATAATTTATGGATCTAGTAGGTTGCAACAACAAAACATGTTTCGGCATGATCAAAAAGGGAAAATGGAGGGAATTGGAACCATCAAGAAACTCAAGATGGTTGAATACGTCAGTATGTATGTTTGAATCATTGGTGCAGTCCCACCATGCAACAGAACACATGCCCCCTGCAGGAGTCATAATAGTACACCACATCAAATCCATGTAAAACCAAACCCCCAGAAACACTGGACGACCAGCACAAGGGATGCTGCCAACTGGTGGCAAAATAAGTAATTTCTGTGTCGGAGCCAGTGCCACTCACCAAATTTTCCACTCTGATGGCCACTGCAACTAAAATGAATCAACGCCGGGGTCTCGCGATTGATTCAGTTTAAATGTAGTCTTGAAGCTACATAGGATAAGCAGCTTGAAGCAGCAACTTCTTCAACACCTACCTGCTGCTTGGAAAGTCAAAGTGGTTCTAGAGGTTTGATGCTTCTACCGTGAATCCCATGTTGCAAGCACGGGAGCCAAGTGGTGAAGCAAGCTCTTGTTGAAAGATTCAAACACCAATCCGGCTCAGGTTCGTACTAGCTCAAACATGTTACTAGCTCAAAATCCTGAGCCCGTAACGTGTTCCTGAGCGCGTAACGTTACTCAGATTTTTTGCCGAATACTTGTTAATGAATTAGTCTCGTTGGTGAGAAAGCTCAGGTACAATGTTACCGGCTCCGGGATTTTCAAAAACGACTGAATTCTGAGCCAGACGGGACACATTGAGTTGGAGTGGGATTGGTCCCGTTATTCGATCTTGGAGTTAACCAGTTGGTGCCTGGATCAAACTATGGCGACTCATCGGTACCAAAACAAATGTTTGCTTGACCTGGGACCATCAAATACCTAGGATCATTTGGAATCATCTGGATGGAATTGTTGCCTGGACCTGGTAGGATCGCAGGTGGGAAATCAGAGCCCTGTGATTGAGGTCTTCAACCACGCGAGGCCCTCACCCCTTGGCTCATGTTTACCAAGGCTGCCAACGAGTTTAACCATAACACTCCAACCAGGCTTCGCAGGGTCGCATCATCTCCGTCTCTACACGTCCACTGTCAGACTTCAGCACAGCCCAGGCCTCATTCTTGTCACGGTCCATCCACTGGAAGTGGGTGAGCTGATCCTCCTCGGAGGTGTACAAGAGAATTTTTCCCTTCCTTTTGTCTGGAGTCACCTGGGCAAAGGCAATGACCCACGGGATTTGTCCTATGCCAACAGTCACCAAAACGCCGCAATGGTAGTCATCTGGTTGGTGATCATAACCCCTTTGACCAACAATAGTCAACCAACCAACCCTTCGTTAATACTAGGAAAAATGTTTGAAACCACCCACCAGTCATCAATATCCAGCAATGTAACCTTCTAGCATCGTAATCATCTAAGCAGGTGGATCAAGACCAACAGCCGCCGGCATAATGCTCAACGGCGCAAACTTCACGCTCGGCTAGAGCCAGGCTGAGAGGCTACCGCCTGCAACATGCAACTGGTCGTGGCAGCTTTATGAGGCTCTATGCTTCCGGGAAAGGATGCTTGGCACCTCATGTCCTGGTGGTGAATTGCTGCTTGATTGGACCAACAGATTAATCATAGTTGGCAATAGCAACCCCAAATATTTGTTGACAAAAGTCTTTGAGGGTATCAATTTTGCCCATCGACGGCTGAACCTCTGACAATCTTACCACTGAACATCTGTTTGTCGATGGTTTACCGAAACAGCCCGTGTCCACTGCCACCGTAGGGCAACTCCAACAAAAGTTGGCCCTTGGATCAAGATTGTCAGCCCATCCCTGCGCTGTAGGCTAGTCATGTTTCCACTGCTCAGAGTGTACGGTTGACCCAGGCAACCACAGCATGTGCTCTTCGTCTCTGGTGGTGAACCATGTGCCGAGCCCGCATGGCCACCGCCCAACAGCATTTCCGTGATGGTTCTTCGAAGCCAGCGATTCCAGGGCATCAAATTACTTCACTGCAACCGGCCACACAAGCCTCGAGCTTTCCCTGTTCAATGATCGTGGGTACCCCCTCGCCCAAAAATCCACCAATAAGGTGCTTATGAACTTACTAAGCCAATGACTGCCAACCATAAATCATTACCATCAACTGCCAATCCATGGGCATCACCTTAAGGTCACCTGACCAATCAAGCACGTGCCCACACTTTCAGGGTCTCCGCCGAGGAGCCATCCGGCCATCCCAATCCATGCGCCCGGCTTTGAATTCGACATGGACGTGGCCCGCAGGCCGCGTGGGCACTTGGAACATCGCCATTCCTGGGGGAGCAGCGGGGCCTGGGCCCTTGAGGCATTCTGGAAATTTCGGTACAGGAAACAAAGCCGCATGAATGACCGAATGATGAATAACTGGATGATCAACCATACTGATCAGTAGAATCCTAGATGAATCACCACAATGATGATTGATCTTCTCCACCCTGGATGGTTTTCGTGTGTGAAATCCTCCCATCCCTCGGATCATCTCCAACCACCCGGCACCAGCGTGCATCTCAGTCGCTGTCAGCTCGCCAAGATGACCCAGGATATCACATCTTGAGCAAAAATGCCGCGGGGCGAGCCAACAGGTGCGCGGTAGATCCACGCGATGCACTACGAATACCACGTCCAACAATTGATTCCCTTCCCCCAACAATATGAACCCCTGCGAAATCCATACCAATTACAAATGTTGTGGGCCAAGGGAGGCTCCATGTAATTATGCGACAGGGATAATTGGACAGTCGAGGAAAGAAAATTGATCAGTGACATCACCTGTTTTATAGCGAAGACAACCGGAACTCCATATTTATAACATCTAACCTCTGCACATATTCCATAATACATAACCGCAACTTTATAAACGAAAACTGCAGCATGGTGCAGCCATGACTGGAGATCCATATTGAATAATCCCAGATCTTGAAGTAAATCAATGGGTCCATTTCTAATTATCACGACCCAAATCCCACCACCAATTGGTTTTTCACACTAATTCCCTTTCCAATTCTAAAATTCCACAACCAATTATCACGACCCAATCTCTAAAAAAAAGCCTCCTAAACAAAACACAGCCATTATCACGACCTAAATCTCTAAAAAAACTTCCCTAAACAAATCTCTAAGAACCATTAAAGCCCTCCCTAAACATCCCTGAACAACGACCAAAGCCAGGTCCCTTTCTGCCTCACCCCGCTCCGCACGGCTCCACACGGCTTGGCTCCCCATTTCTTCATGGCGCCGGGTCAAGGGATCCGCATGGCGTCCAAGGTCTGCGCGGCATCGGACGTTCCCGCCAGAGAGCGCCAAAGCGCCCGCACTCGGAGTCATGTTAGTCTACAGAATTTCTGGATATAGAACACTTATAATTCGTTGTTTGTTATATAACACTTCTAATTAGTCACTTGTAATTGTTTGTTTGTAAGAAATTGTTGTAATCATCTGTTATATAACAGGAACTGAAAATCATGTAACAAACACATTATACCAAACAAACAAAATTTCAAAGACAATTTTTCAACAGGGCTTTCTGTAATGTAAAAAAACAACAATTCTCCAGAAATTCTGGGTGCAGAGTTTCTAACAGACAAACATCAGGTAACAGTGTCTGATAATGCAATTTCAAAGATAATAAAGTCACAAACACAACAGCGCCATTTCAAGGACAATCTCAAAGCCAAATTAAAGCTCAAAAAATAATATAACGAAACTGAAATTGCTGGGTTTAGCATTTGGATAAATTCAAACATAACTTATGTTTAACAAAGGCTGCACAGTAGTCCAGAGTCCAGTGTGCCAGTTTTTCAATGTTCGATGGCATGGCCGGGTGCCGCACGTGCCTCCAAATGATCATCAACCTCGGTTTCGTCGAAAAAGGGTCTCTGCACTTGGAATCTTCGATGTATCGACTCCGGTATGCCGGTATGCCGTATGGAAATTAGAAATTCCATGTGAATCTGGGATGCTCAATTAACTACCCTAATCATTCTTGGCGGTCGTGCTTGCTGGGTGGAGCATTCCTATTGGAGAAATAGATTGCATTGAAAACTGGCCTCAGGGACATAAGAACTGTTGGTGGCTTCAACCCCTGTGAAAAATATCAGTCAACCAACTTGTTAATAGGGAAAAACAATTAAATGTTTTAAACCACCAACCCACCAACTAGATCAGAACCAATGCCTGCTGGTACGCAATAGGATTGCGGCTGCACAGCACTTGGCATGAGATATTGTGGCGAGCCTATGTGAGCCTTCTGAAGCTGTGCTATCAAAGTACTGGCCAGTAACGGCAATCTACCTATTCCTCCTACCTCAAGTATCTCTCCGTCTCTCTCTTTGTATATTGCCATTCTACCTCTAGATTCTAGATCTCTCTCGTCACATCTTCTTTCTCGCGCGCGCCCTTCTAGATAGCTTTTCCACAGTTCTCCCATCACAACGAGGCACTCTTTCTACAGCAGTTGTTGATATCATCAACAAAAATCATGACTCACCGTTAAGTCTGTGCCGTGCTAACCTGGGAATCTTGGGACCCCATGGCTCGCCCCTGTTGCTCTGCCAAGGCACCGAAAGCAGCACATTGGCCGCTGAAAAGCCGCCTGGGAAGGCGAAAGTTGGATGGAACAACAGGGAAAACCATATAGTATCTGGTGGTTTCTCAAAATAGGGGACCCCCAAAAATTGTTGGTTTATTATTTATTATAATAAATGACTACTAATGATGATTGGGGGGTACCCCTATTCTGAGAAACACCAATCTTGAAAACAATTGAGCACTTTAATTGCTAGCCGGTGGGGTTGACAATCCGAACACATATCGATACATATCGCACAACAGAATAAACAAGCCAAACTATTCTGGGATTTGGTCATGCTGTTGCACCAGTTGCATGGTTGATGATGTAAATGAAAACCATGATGATGACGATGACCATATGACTGTTTTGATTGTCCCGATGATCATGGTGATGCTGACATTGATGTTCATGATATCGACAGACATGCTTCTCGTGCAAAAGCACTCCTTTCATCTCGTGTATTACCCAATGGGCGATTTTGATGCAGGCGTCTCTCTTTCAACCACTGCACCCTCCGGAAATCAAACTTGGCAACGAACACTTGCATTTTCTTGGAAAAAGGTGAATCATCTAGACGTGGTGACTCACTCAGCTATACCAAAGAGTATCAATGGCAACCACTACTGCCTTGCTGCGGCTGTTGCCGATAAAAATCCTCTCTTCATGATCAACTCCCATGCCTATATTCCCCATCAGCTCCTAGTTCCTGCTGCTTGTCTGTCATTAACTTCCCCTTGCAAACCCTATAACTATTGGACAAGGTAAGGTACCCTGATGAGTCACTCCATTCTCAACCTTTCCAACAGCATCCGCGGGTGAACCACTGAGGAGCCCGTCTTGCCACAGCCGCCTTGAGGCACAGCGAGACGCTGCAGGAAGTACCCATGGATGGATGGCTAGCGCTAAGTCTCGTCCAAGCGGGTCAATGGTAATCGGAGAAGAGGCTATATTGTCAAGGTAATAGTAATGAAAACATAGGATTATCATTGGTTGATTACTATTATATCACCTATTATCACTATTATCCTGTCAATGGTTGGTTGGAGGGTGTAATAGATGATGGTAAGCAACAAGAATAGGTGATATGATACCAACTGTATGGCTAAGGGTTCATATACATCCAAGTTTGACATTGGGTGCTAGGGTTCACCCATCTCAACAGCTCTGACAGGGGACCCACTGCCATGCATTGCTGATGTTCCCATCCTTACTACCACTGATCTATGATCACTGCCGACTCATTGATGGCTACTGTCACCAGTATACCCTGATAATTCTTAAAGCTCCTGTTTTCAGTCATTCTCTCCCCAGTAATGTTCACCATCAACGCTGCATGAAACCCGACAGTCCAACAGCATGAAACCTCGAAGGTGACCGAGGTACTGGAAGCAGCGATCCGCACACAAATAGAGATATCTACATGGCTGTGGGTCAAAACCCTGTACTCCTGGTTCCCCGATCATTAGCCATTGTTTTCCCTATGTTTTGGTTGGTCATTATAAGCCATTATTGATGGTTAATATTAACCCATAGCCACATAGATGTTTGACGATGTGTGCCTGTGCGTGTGCAACCCACCCACGGCTGAGAGTGGCACAGGCACGCCGATACCGGGGAATGTGCTGTCACCACCTGAGTACTGTCGAACTGTGCCAGCGAAGGGCTCGACAAGGCGGGTGCCCAGTGAGTAATGTTGGTTTCTGATTAGTGTAACCCCCCTAAAGTAATGAAAATAGATGAAACCAACAGGTAGATACTAATCAGAAACCAACATTAACTAGATTGCCTTTCACATGTTCATTCCAATCTTCTTTCCCGATTTTTTCTACGCAAGTTTTTCATGCATGAAAACATATTCTATACAATGGATGTGATCTGTATGTCCAAATCTTTTTTCTAAATAATTCTGCAGGCATAGCATGTTTGGGAGCTCCCTCAATAGCGGAAAATGTTCGCATTTGCACGGAAATCCAAAATTGTGTTTTTTTCAATATTGACCTGAAGTATTATTTGAGTTTTTTTCGTACTAAACTTTCTTTGCTCGAAACCTTCCCTTTTGCTGCTCGCAGCTTAGAAAAGGCAACGCTTCTGGAAGGATCGAACTGAAATCATTTTTGAAAACCATCATTCAACAATTTTCCACCTGGGGCTCCAGATCATCACAAGCCTCAATAATATGACTCTTCAAATCACCCTGGAGAACAGCAAACTTCTTTCGGGGTCCAGATTTGCCTTTTTGAAACTTATATTCAGGTACATTCAGGTACACTGAATGATGGTCGTTTTCATTGACTAATTAATTGATACCAAGTTGACCTGATGTGAACCAATATTGCTTCGGAAAGCAGGAAACTTAGCTAAGCAAAGCTGAGGAAAGCTGACGAAGCATTGAATCTCCAGGGAGAATCCCTTTCTCAGAGGAAAGGTTCTCGCCAGACTGGGGCCACTGGCAATGCAATAGGCCCTCAATCGGGGTGGTCCTGGGAGCCAAACGTGGCATATGGTGGTGGATCTGCGTCGAGCTGGGGTACCCTCGGGTGAATGAACCTGGCAATGGAAAATCATCATTTCTTGATAAGAAATCCTGGGAAACCAGCAATCATTCATTGATTTTCCATTGCTACGAATCCTCGCAGCTATGTTACGGGTAAGGCACCATGAATCCACTCAACCACAATGTCCTACTATTCTCCTTGTCATCTCACTCAGTGTTCCCATGAATTTCAAGTTAGTACTATCCGCTATCCCAGATGCTCCATGAGATACCAAGATTTACCTGTATCCCAAATGGAAGTAAAATGCCAGCATGGACTGGGGCTGCTGGCAATCTTTTGGCACCTTTGCAGGTCCTCCCACAGTTGGTGTTTTGATGATCGGCCACCAGAGATGGGCAAGATATGTAGTTGAAAATTGGTTCCTAAGGCTCAAGTCCAGGTCAGTCAATGCCTGCACACTTAGATATAGTTGAACTGATGCAGGCCGAAATGCCATTCTGAGTGACATGCTAGGTGCAGAGCACGGGCCAGCATGGGCCAGCATGGGCGTTAACAGGTACAACTACTCATATGAGGCATCAAGAAGTGGGTTTCAATAGGAACCTGTGCACGCATAAATGCAGCAACGACAGAAAACGACAAAACAATCAATAGATTTCAATAGTCACAGCCATCAAGAAGCAATACACGTGTTTGTACACAGTGCACCCCCAAAACAGCACTTTCAGCCAAACAAAGACCTCAATTGCTGGACACAACTTGAGCGGTGGCCAATCATGGCTTTGTCATGAATGGCTCCATGGTGGCCGCAGGCACGATCATTCATACTGGCCTTCAAACCATTGCCTAGATTGAAGGACAAATAAGATTCTTTTTTGGTAATTGGCCTCCAAATCCATGATATAGTTCCATGGAGGTTTCGCAAAGTAGGGAACCCCCCCAAAAATGGTTGGTTTATCACTGTCAACAGTTCATAGTGGATGCTCACTGGGGATACCCCGGGCCCCTATGGCTTCAAACCACCGCATCATGGCATACCCGGTTGCTGAGGTACCGCACGCACCCGGGAGCATACCAGCCTGTGCTGCCGAACTCCATGCTATAGCTATAGCTGATTCCTATGAACCATAGGGATTCTTATCTTCAGAGTGGTTCAACCAGCCAATTCCCTATAGTGGTTCAATCATGCTTAACTATACATATCTGGTTGGTGGTTGAGCCACCCATGGTTAACTAGTAACTAATGTTTACTGTAAGAATGATTAAGACTGGCTATGTATGGTAATAGTGGCTAATGATCATCACTGGTTGGTGGTTGAACCGCCCCTATGAAAAATAAGACTCAACCAACCATAGGTTAATAATTAATAATTAGGGAAAATAAACATGTTTAAAACCACCAGCCAAAAGTGTTCCCGCCATTGTTCAGGCCATATTGGCAATTGATCAAAATGTAGATGTGGACATACATGCCTTCAGGCCATGAATGCAACCTGAACATATTGAATTGCATTGAAAGTTCAGTTGTGCACATATATCATATGTTTTACTGTATCCCTTTGTGTCACCCCTGCACCCACAAGTTTTCCAAATGGCCGGATCGAGGCAGGCTGTACACTGCTCACATGGGACAGGCCGTAACAACACTTGCTGGTTTATGCAACTACTGGTGGCTGTGGGTCAAAACCCTGTACCCCTGGTTCCCTTATCATTAACCATTGTTTTTCCGATGATTTGGTTGGTCATTATAAGCCGTTATTGATGGTTAATATTGACCCATAGCCTCATGCAACTACTGGTGAGTGCGCTCAGCTTTTGACGACTCGATGGCGGCCTTGACTCCCAGCCATATCAACCAAAGATCAGCACGGCTCAGCCATGGCTGTGTGGAGGCCGTTAAATTCCCCAAGAAGTTTTCAATATTCTGGTTGGTGGTCAGAAGCTATTCCAAAAATATCCAACCAACCATCCCAAATATCGGATAGAACAAACGAACAAACAGTAATCGTTTTGGAAAAATATTTGCAAACTGATGGAACATTCCAACCATCCGAAGATGGATGGCTAACAGTTTACAAACTGATGTTCACCATCCAACCATCCAACCATCCCAACCATCCGAAGATTGATGGCTAACAATAACAAATCTGCAGCATAACTCTTCTCCGAACTGCCTCCCAAGCAGAATGAACCAGCAAGTGCAAACTTTGGCGCCACAAAGTTGGTCGTGGCCAACAGGAGGACAGAATCGCTGCGTTGCGCCCAATGAGAAACAAACAACACCATTGTCCGAACAAACCGTGCATGACCTATCTGAACAGTTGGCTCATGATTGGCTACCCTCTGCTGATCTAACCTAGACATGGAAAATGTATCATTATCAATCATTGCTGCTTTCACAGGGTTTCTCGACGACATTTTGTGATTTTGTTAGATCACGGGAGTGTAATGGCTAATGAGCACGGAATGATCTGTACTCAAAGGAGTGTCATGGTGTTATGCCATGTGTTTCACAGCTATCACCCAGACGTTCTATTGGAGACACGCTCAAGTCAGAAGAACTGCCCTCCTTGGATGCGGTGCCATAACCACTCACCCAGAAAAGCACACCATGGGTTAATGGATGATGATGATGATGATGATGATGATGATGATGATGATGATGATGATGATTAAGTGATGGTTAATGATGTTGATGGTTACCGGTGAACATTGATGATTCACGATAAAAAATGATGATTGGCTACAAAGAATGAGAACCAGCGACGTCCAGCAACAACTCTGGTTGTCAAACAGTCAATAGCTTGTGAATGATGTAGTGGTTTGTGAAATTATGGGAAGGTAGGCTGTATGACAAGGACACTGTTGGACCCAGGACGGGCTGTGGTAACGTCAGCTTGCTGCTACAAGCCCATGCAACGTTCTGGATGAACACAGTAAGCTAAGGGAATCACGGCTTTATAGTGAGGTTTCACCAGCAGGAAGCTGGGGGATGCAATCAAGACTTCACTCTCTCTCTCTCTCTCTCTCTCTCTCCCTCCATGCCCACTTCTGGAAAAGTGATTTTTCATGAAACCAGCTCAAAAGCAATGATTTTCCCATGCAACAATTGTGCTTTGATGTCAGAAGATACAAGGAAGCTCAGCAGGGTACAAAAACGAGTCGAGTTATGAATTGTGAAACTCAATGAACTCATGTCTTCTCAAAATGAGAAGTTCTTAAAGTACAGTATATAGCGTAAGGTGAGGTTTAGCTCCATTGTTCAAAACCACCATCAAACGATCAAATTGACCATACATAGCTTATGATCTACAGTGCGTTGACTTTCCATCACATGTGCTGGATCTCCCATTCACCAAACACATGCAAAAACCCGGCGTGTCAGCCCTGCTCATCAAAGGTGCGCACCATGCACTATCTGATTATCTTGTCCCCTGAGCATGTCTGAGAGTATTCGCATGCCAAGCATAGAAAAAATATGAAAAAGCAACCCAGTGCAACCTCCATGCCACTTTTGCGCAAACCACACAGGAACATGTAACATTAAGCCTGAAAATCAGCTTTGCTTCCCGTGAGCTTCACGAAACTCTGTTGTTCCCCGCGTTCCTTTGCCAATTTTGCTACCTCGAATTCTTCGAACCTGCTGGCATCATACACATGCGCATCATTGAGCATCCAGCCATCCCGAGCATTGGGGATCTGTTGGAGGTGCCCACTATACCACCTGCCACCACTAACATGGCTTCATGGGATGTGGCAAATGTTGATGTCATGAACTGCCCATGATGCCCATGCCTAGCACTTCACATCACTTCATCTCTTTAAGGGTCTGCTCTAGGCATCTCTAGGCTATGTTTGGAGCTACTAAGGCTCACTATTCCTGCCGACTCGCTGCCACGTGTTCTCTACCATGGGTTTTTTGCCGACAACTTACAGCCATCGTTGCCACTCAAATATGGTCACAAATCCGAGGCATGCTGTTTGATCATCTTCATCTTGCATTCTGTGTGGTTCACCTATTTGCAGTACAGTATCCAAATCCAAAACGCAAATGATAAGAATCAAGCAATCAAACAACCTCCACGCCACTTCGCAAGGTAACACAGCTCACTTGCTGCCAAGGATCAAATACTTGAAGATATCTGCGCCAGTCATAGGCGGCCTGCCGGTTGTCATCAACACCCAACACTGACCGCTGAATGCCACGTACGCTCGTTTGACCAGGCAAATGCCCTTGGGCAGAACAAAATCACTAAGAAAATGCGAATGTGTGCATTCACATGCCACCATCCTAACATCGTCAAGTCACCAAACCTGATCGCCCATGTTTTTGTCGTCGTTGTTACTGCTGGCTGCTGGCTGTGCTGTGCCTGTTGTGGACCTGTTGGTTCTTGCTTGTCATGGCTGTGGCTGTGGTTGCTGTTAACCACTATTCATCACCATCATGAAGCCTTAAATTCAGCCTTATTAACCATCAACCTCCAGCTGCTTCTGGTTGCCGCTCTTGTTCGTGTTGTAGTCAACATGTATAAGAACCATCAATCACTGTTAATCACCATTATTCATCACTATTCTCACCATTATCAAACTGATTATTGCAGTAAGGATGAACCATCCCCACCCAGCCACCAAGCCCACCGGAGGGCGCGCACCGGTGGCCATGCCTGGGTTCCTTGGCCAAGGCCGTGTAGAGCTGACCCACGGTAATGCCTCGTCGGCAGAAGTCCTGGCTCAGCTGCACCAAATCCTTGGGACACCGGCGTGGCCTTTGCCATGGATCGCAAGGATAAAGCCTGGATGAATGATGGGTTAAGAATGGGTTAATGATGGTTATTGATGGGTTATTGATGGGTGATGGTTAATTTGATGGTCATTGATGGTTCATGATTGGTAATTGATAGTTCATGATGGATTATTGCTAGTTAATGATGGGTTGATGATGCGTAAATGATGGGTTAATGATGACTAATTAATGACGGTTAATTTAAAAAAATAATGATGCTTCGTGATAGTTGGTCATTGATGCTTAATGATTGGTTCATTCTTTGATGCTTCATAATGGCTCATGCTGGTTGATTCGTAGTTCACGATGCTTACTGATGATTGATGATGGGCTAATGGTTGATGATGGGTTGTTGATGCTTCATGATGGTTGTTTGATGGTCAATCTTTAGCTCATCTGTAAATCGTGAAGGCAGCTGCAACCACCAAAAATGGTTTTGCTCTGACCGACCCAGTTCGTGAAACTATGATTGGGATTGATTTGGCACAGGACAGTTTCTTCCCACATGCGCCGTTCTCACAAATGAACTCACATGCAATTGCAGCCAAGTAGATGTGAGACGTGAATCAACAAATCCTTTGGCAGGCGTACTGTCTTACATTGTCCCCCAAAAATCGATGCCACAGGTGGATGATCCCCGATGACGGGGCGCCGCTCTACCCAGTTGCTGGGCCAATCTTCAACTCGAAAGGGAAGTACAACAAGCTGCGTCTCCCTTCGCTGGCGGCCAGCCATTGCAGGATGGCTTTCAACTCAGGACATCCCTCCTTGGCAAGTCGGCAAGGAGAGGCTGATGATAATGACTTGTAGGGATATAACTGATATAACTCTTAAGAAACGGCCATGTATCTATTTATGTTTCGGAGTGGATTCAATCCACAACCCCCATCGCAACAATCTAGAGATAGATCGAAAAACATGTAGCGATCCACATCCGGAACTGACACATTGATTGCACCTACAAGGCGGCGAGTGGCTGACTTCGAAACCCCGTACCCCAACCTTTCTTTGGAGAGCTGGTGGTTGCACACACCCGCTTATTGTGGACTGAAAGAAAATGCCATGTCCGAAATCTGGCAACGAACAGTTCAGGTAGTCGATTCGTAAGCGGTTTAGTCAAGTCCCAATCTCCCGAATAACGGCGGTAGTTGAATTCATGGCCAGGCGCTGAGTAAGAAGTTAATCCAACACGCTGAAGTGCCCCATTTTTTTCACCTCGCTTCGACCTTACGACTCTGGTCTCTTGGGATAAGCAACATTGAGCAACGGACTCAATCAGCCGCTTCCAAAAGCCGCTTCCAAGCCATGGGCCATCCAAGGGCTGTACAAAGATGGCAACTCACTTCTTGATGGTGCCCTTCAGCTCCACAGTGCCCTCAGGGTAGCTCAAGTAGGGGTTCAGCCTCTCAGCCTGTATCTTTGAGCCTGGCCTCTATGCCTCTTTGTGCCTCTAAGATTCTAAGTCTCTTTGCATTTTGTGTATCTTCGCCCCTAAGCCTCTGCACGCCTCTTTGCATGTCTTGATGCCTCTAATCAATTTTTCGCCTCTTCTGTTTCAAAGGCGCTTAGACGCTTAAAGGCTCAAACACACTTGGGTGCCTTTTCAAACATAGCTGACATAGCGACCACCCCGCCCAATCCAATGCCTCATCGATCCCATACTTCTTAATCACTTTGCGTTCATGGAGCATGTCGAATTCCTCAGTGCTGCTGCTGCTTCTCTTTGCACATGGCGCCAGCCGAAGATGATGACATAGCAGCAACTATTACCGAGAAATACGCATAGAAGCAAACGTAAAAGCAATGAAATAAGAAAAACACAGCACACATCAGATCTTGATTAGAACAACATCAGCGTAAGCTTCGAAAAAGACGTCAAGCAAATACTCGCAAAGATAGAGCTTTAGAATACTGAATAATACGCAGCATTACTTCGTATCTGTGCTGCCGAAATTCCTCAGTGGCATCCTTGCCTGCAAACATCATGATGGATTTCTTCCCGCCGGGATGATCATTGAGGAACTTGGTGACGTCAAGCACCTCGTCACCCACAATGACCCAGCAGTCCTTGTCGGTGTTGTGCTTTGCGATCTCCTCCATGGTCAAAGACATGACTCGAATTGGATGCGGAAAATTAGATCACCAAGTCGAGGCACAAAATGTCACAAACGCTTGAGCCAAAGCAGGGCGACAGAATCTGAAAAGGCCAAAAGAATAGGCATCGATACAACGGTCGGTATTGTTGGTACAATCAATTGAATTGTGGGCCAAAAAAAGGTGCCAACAAGCACCATGATGAACAGTGGTACAGCCGCTGATTGTTGGTGGTTAGCAAGGGTTGTACTCATCGAAATGAATGAACATGGGGTGTAACCCCGCAGTTCAGTTGATGTACAACGAGGGTAACAGAGCACAATTGTGGTGGATACGCCTAGCTTACTGCATGGTTCAGGGCACCACTGAAATCTGGCACCACCAACTATATAACTCACCCTTCTCAGCAGTCTCAACCAGTCTCAATCACTCTACCAAAAAAGTATTACAACCCTTGACGTTACGGTCAACATTCAGCATCAAACGCTGAACAACCCATGATCAACGAACCATTAATACCATATTTCCGGTGGATCATGATGGGCCCATCCTGACAAACTACCATCAATCTAAACAAAGAAAACGTACAGTAATATACCAGCAAATGTAGGGAGGGTTATTGATATTGGTCTCCGATTACGCAAATATCAGGTATCATTATTCCTAAATTTCATGGACCATTGCCAAACATTTCAACATATCATTAGCAGTCATGTCAGCATCATTGGTTTACATTTCTGACCATCAGTCATTCAACCATCAAATAATCAGTGGCCTTCAAAGCGGATCCCTACCATCAAATATACCGTGGACCAGGGTTATTCATTAAGCATTACTATCAGTGACGATCATTTCAAAGTAATTATCAACGACCATCGTTTGACCATCAAATAAACATTAACCATCTTTTAACGGATAGCAACTCATCAACTACCATCATTTAACAACATGGCTATAGGCGGCAAAAACCTTGTGCCCATGGGCTACCATCCTTAACCATTGTATTCCTCATTCCTCTTCGTCATACTCTCCTGTTGTTGATGGTTAGCTTTGCCCCATCACCATACGGTGGTTTCTCAAAACAGGGGTACCCCCAAGTCATCCATTATAGTAGCCATTTGGAGCACTAAATCATCCTTTTGTTGACTATGATTGGTAATAACCCATCCATCTTGGGGGATACCCCTGTTTCAAGAAACCCCATATTAGATTGTTCCCCCATCATTAACCAGCTCCTTTTCCCTATGAAATTGTTGCTTGTTATCCCCCATGATTCATTGGTTGGTTAACTGCTTGCCCCAGCTCGCCACATGATGAACCACCCAGCACTGCCAGTGGCGCAACTTCGCCCAGCTTCAAAGGCACCACATCCCCAGTTGCCCGTCGCGATGACCGGCCACTGCTTCAGTGCTGCTTCGTCCACTGGGGCGAAAGCAGCAGCGGCTTTTTCCAGCTCGCGCAGCATCAGCGGCTCCTGAAGCCAGGGTTCCTGGTGGTGCCTAGGGTCATGTTGAACGGGTTGGTGGTTGAAAAACATTGAAAAACCCATGGTTAACTAGGGGTTGAGAATGGTTGGTAATGCTTATGTACGGTAATAATGGCTAATGATCATCACGGGTTGGTGGTTGAACCACCCCTGTGAAAAATAGGCTTGTCAACGAGCCATCGGCTAATAATTACTAGAAAATGAAAAATGTTTGAAACCATCAACCAAGTTAGTGGTTTGGTTTAAGATTTTAGTAAGGCAATTATTCAGAATGGTTGGGTTTAATGTATTAATGCCCTAGGCCGTGATTAAACTTGAAGCCAAGGGTAGCTGGGGAAAGCTAGCATGGCAGGGGACGTGATCAGCAATTCCCCTCGCCCCCATAATTTAATTCAATTATATATTTGAAACTTTTGGAAATCTTGTCCCCAACAATACTTGCCAAAGCAAAAACAAGCTAGCTGACACTAGCTTTCATGAATCAAAAATAATGATTAGTAAGGGTGCTATTTAAGTCGGGTAGCATGTTGATTTTGCTGGCCCTTGGTACTAGTGTAATGATGGCTCAGGGTTGATAAGCTAATAGGTATCCAATTTTCTGAGCAGCGCTAATTCACAATAACAACTTAATTGAAATGATCATCCCATCAAGAAGCTGGTTAGAAGCCATGGTCAATAACCAGATCCACCGGGTATATTTGGCCGTGACACAACAGCCATTCTGTTGAAATTCATGACCATTACACGTGGGCATGTTTATCATTCTTATTGTGATTTACAACGATGTTCTACGTGTCATCCCCGCGCTGGTATTACTATTGGGCTTCACGATGATGGTGTGAATTTTGATCGAGCGACGATGAGTATGAGCTCGCGTGGTATCAACCCCATAGCACGGTAATGCAGAATTTAATCGATTTAATATGACATGTTTTGTGCTTGGTCATTTTCTCTGACCAATCGTGGCTAACAACCAAGGTTAACGATGATCGACCATGGCTCTTGTCCTGTTTTCTCATATTTTCTCAGATCAATCAATCAATCAACCTGATGGCCAAACTATGGACCATTTTTGTGAGTATTTTGTGAATTTGAATTTGTGTCCCTGTAATTCTATCTTGGTTGATGATTAACAGCGAACCTGAAATTGAAAACATGTTTGTTGATCATTACAGTTTTGATACAAGATGCATGCGTGATTCATGACATTATGCGAACTGCTTTTCTTGCTGATGCATTTCATTGTTAGCCCTTCAACTTGTTCCGTTTTCCCTGATGATACTGCATTTGGGGTGGACGCAGGAGGAGGACCAGAAGAGAAAGAAACCAAGGAAAGGTGCATGTGGCTGTGGCTACCAGTGGTTCTGAGCTTTGCATTACGCTTAACTTATGACCCACATTTTTCTGAAACCAGTTGTAGACTTTTTAGTCCCAGAAGAAACGCAGATCCTGCAATTCATTCAATGGATCCTTCATTTAACCCATCTTGTACCCAGAGATCATCATAAATCACATGGATCATACATACGGCATGTATGGTGCTCAGCATGCAATCTTGTTCCAAAAACAAACATATTCAAACATTCCACATTGAGAAAAGAAGCAGTTTATTTGTTTGTTTGCGCAGGCATGGATGGCTGTGAGGGACTTCTTTCTGGTTATATGTTTTATTTGTTCCTTCGAATGTGGGCGGTTCTGAGATCAACCATGCTCAACCCCAAACCATTAGGTTTCAAATGCTTTCAATGGTTGCTATGCTAAAGCCTCATGAATTCTGGTGGCTGTTTCGGCTTACCCATAAGTTGAAAACCTGCCCCAACCCACCCTGCCCCCACATGCATCTGCCGTCGAAGGCTGCTATCTTCGCCACGAAAGTCCAGGGCATCCATGGCGGTGATCGCCACCAGCACAGTGCCATCCTCGTCTTTGGGACTCGGATCCACATAATCGGCCCCGAACCTGACAGGCGCCGTGCATCATGGGCCAACCATGAGCTATGGATTCATGTTTATGTGCATCATGGGCAACCAAAGAACTACGTCTTGGATCGTATTGGGGGGTTGGGTGCTGTCTAACTCATTGTTGTGAGCAGGTCAAGCAAGTGTCTGTCAAATGGTTTGCCAATCGAAGGTGGCTCCTGTTGTCTTTTCATCATTTTTTGGGATTCTGGTTTGAGAAGCATGACATAACTACCGTTTTGCATAGAGATTGTTAAGATCCTCTATATAGCGCCTTCAGGAAAAAGATCCAAAACCATGGGCATCAGCTCAAGAGATCAGACCTTCCAGTGGTCACCAGCGCAACCAGTGCGTGTACCATCTCGGGTGGGAGTTGATGGTAAAAACCCATATGAAGGAAGCACCCTGGAACAAACAAAACAGGGGCACAACGCTCCCATGATTAAAAAAGACATTCACTACTTATACTACGTCCATAAATGTGGAGATCTTACAGTATCAGCACTGAATTCCCACATTGATCCTTTTCCTAAGCATCATCACCAGCAACATCAGTAGCACGATCACTTCATCAAACATCATTCATGTTTATTCATTTTAAAGATAGAAACAATATTGACATGCATTTTTCCGCGTATCGATCCACAATATCCAATTGGGTCTTGAAAATGGAAACTCATCACTTAATTGATGCTAATCTCCAGGAGTCACCTGGCTGTGGGTCAAAACCCTGTATCCCTGGTTCCCCTACCATTAGCCATTGTTTCCCTTATTGTTGGTTGCTTATTATCCCCCATCATTGGTCGGTTAATATTAATATTGACCCATGGCCACCTATGAGAATCAAGGCCCCCAAATTAGCATCACTTAAGTGGTGATCTAAGGAGTCAACTATGCTAATCTCCAGGCCCCCAAATGTGATGTAAATCTCTTTGAGAGGACCCCTGCCCTGCTTCAGTTGGAGCCTCAGTGATCTGGCGTAGCCCTCGTAGGTGCAGAACTGCTCGCCACCCACGATGGTGATGGCCTGGCAACGGGAGAGCTGTGGAACCGCGGGCCATCATGGACCCAGAAGATGGAATCTATTGGCTGGTTGGTGATTGAAACACCCATGGTTAAGTAGTGGTTGATTAAGAATGGTTAATTGATAATGGTTAGATATGGTGACAATGGATGATAATGGCTCATGATCATCACTGGTTGGTGGTTGAACCACACCTCTTCAAAATGGGCCTGTCAACCAAGCCACCATTTGTAAGGACGGGGAAGTAGACAGATATCAGTCAACCAGTTGCAGCCAGTTGGCAATACTCATTTTATGGCTCAAAACCAGCAGCCAAATGGTACAGCACGAGGTACCACCAACCGGTTGGTATCCATCATGGAAGCCTTCCAAATTTTGTCTTCATGGCTGAAGGCTTGGCCCCCGCCTCGTTCGCCAACATGATGGGGCACACCAACATGGCAGCACAAAGCTCTGGGCAAATGGCAAAGCGAATCCTTGGACTTCACGTCGGCCGCAGTTGTGCTTGTAGGGTATATGGGATCGACATTGTGTACTATATGGGGGCTGCTTAAGATTGGGAATGGTTGATTTGTTGAAAATGGTTTATCGTCATTAACTATATTTTAAAAGATGGGATGATTTGGCACCCCTCTTGCAAAAATCAACCATATAGGTTTTCATGTTACCATCATTTGCCATCGGCATTCACCCAATTTCAACTCCAATTCCTCTGCTACAAAAGCGCGGCCCCCCAGGCCATATGGGTGTTTCTCAATTGGGGTACTCCTAAATCACCCCAATAGAAACCATGTACAACAATAATCCAACCATTTTGGGGATCCCCGATTCCAAGAAACCACCATGTAGTAGTTGTTTAAACATCATTGCGGTTGATTCTCTTCTACTATTGATGTTGTTTACCCAAGATAATAGTTGATTATCTTCTATACCAATAGTTGATTATTTTCTATCATAGTAGTTGTTTAAACATCCTTGCGGTGATTATCATTGACCACTATAATCCACTATAAAACCTCTATTGTTGAACCAGGAACTGAACCATTATTTTTGGTGATTATCCCCTCCCGAACTGTCCAGGTGCGCAGCCAGCGACAGAAGTACTCCCATTGGAGCCAAATGGAAAACAACTAACCCACCATCAATCCCTATTATTAACATATGAAGGAACAAAAACCCACCATATACCACTATTAATGAAAATCCACCATATTATAATCCATTATAATGATGATGCTGGCATCATCCCTATCATTAGTCAGCATCATCCCCTATAAAAACCACCATGTTACATCATATTACCATAAAAAGAAAAAACACCAGTGAGTCTCAGAGTGAATCCCTCGCCTTCCTCCTGTGGATCAAGATTCTCCTCCTGCACGCATCCCCCAACCAGCACGCCGCCCCCCAAGCTCTTGTTGGCAAAGTCTGCGTGGAGGCAACCCCGTCCCACCTGACAAAGCGTGACATGGCCTGGGTCATGTTGAGGTGGTGGAACATGATTGTTTCATGGTAATTTCATGCATGTTCCACCACCTCAACTTCCAGAACTTTTGCCACAATTAACCTGCCCAGGTAATTTTATGGTGGAACATGTTCATATCACTTTCTTTTTGCCTGGGCTTCCAAAGGTTTTGCCATGTTTTGCCCACATGCTGGGCCATATTGATGTCACTTGCATTGATAGAAATACCTGCATAATCAACACCTAATGCCGTATTCAGATTCTTGATGTATTAAAGAGATAGTCCAAAAACCGTACACTGTAAATATCATACATCCTCCCCCTGTACACATGATCATAGCCTTGGATGGTTTGGAAGTACTACAAATCATCACCCTCCGCGACAGCATTGGCGAACAGATTCACAAAGGGCCCGCATGGCTTCATATACTATATATGGCTTCATTCTTGAGTCATGGCCTGCAATAGCCTTGGTCAAGGTTGCAACGAGCCGAACTCATTCAGCAGGGAATCAAACATCCAGCCCAAAAACATACCGGTTTATGTGCGACATGTTCTTGAGCAATGCCCCCATGCTTGTGCGCTTTGTGTACCTGTTCAACTTGCCATCTGTTGAACGACAACAATCCAGGGCTCTCCCAACGTTCAGAAGTCTGGCCCCCTGGCTACCGGTGGTATCCGAGAGTCAAACATGCGATCAGGTATGGTGAGGTCAAGTACATCCACCATGTTGATCCTTGTCGCTGGTGTGGCCGTAAGTGATGCACATGTACCCCGCATTTTTATGCGTTTTTGCTAAGAAATCTAAGAAATAGGCGCGAGTGAATGGGGGGTTCGATCATGACCAAACAACGAGAATTATTATTATGATTAATTAAGTCTGCAACATCGCATCAAAGGTCATTGTATCACTCAAGGTGCCAGGGGTTTCGACCCCTACTGTTCAAGTGATGTCAGGGCCCGTCCTAATCCACTGAGACTCATCAATGGCTGTGTATCTTACTTCGGGACCCGCGTTGGTCCCTCCTTGCCTCCTCCCAGGTGACAGCACGTTACATCCACATTTCACCTCGCTATGGCCTGACCAATCAGAAAGCTCCACGTTGCATCCCATGGCGCTCACCTCATCCTCAAAGCCGGTGAGGTCCGGAGCAACCTTCATCTCCAACAGCGGCAGCCTAGACGCCTTCCAGGCACTGCCACTGCTACCAGCGTCTCTGACTTGACCTCGGGCGGCGAAACGGTGCGTGATGGATGATAGTGAATATTCAACCCTGGGTGAAGATTAACATAGGGGAGTTAACCCTATAATTCCAGGGTGAAGGATGAACCCTGGGTGAAGGATACCCTGAATAAGTAATTCTATAGAGTGCCGTCGTTCACGTGGAATTACAGATGTATAGTTTTTCTAAATCCTGTGACTCGGGTCAATGGTGAGTGATTCATGACCTCAGTCAACTACTTGCCTTCTTCCCGCCACCCAGGAACACATCTGTGTTTCATGATGGGCATGGATAGCGAGTGCTAGACAAAGGGCTAGTGAATGGTTGTGAGATGGCGAACGATAGCTGGTATACCAGTACCAAACCAAAGAATCATTACCATATGCTTAACCATGGTCTGTCGCTGATGAATGATGGTCAACGCCTGTTCAATTCACTATCCACACATGACATCGCACGATCATACAAAGCTAAAAGGTCCGTGATCTTCCATTCTCTCTTGGGGGGGGTGCTTATCAGTGGTGATACTCAAGGGGCCTATCCAAAACGATCAGTTGAGTAGGGATCCATGATTCTCAAGACTCATGATGACCCATGGCAAAACACGATTTCAAAACACCGGCTCAAATCATGATTTCCAGCCTCTACATACACTCTAAGAAACTAAACTGGGAGGGGAAAGTCACCAGTTTCAATGGGTAAGGCAGCTTTAGTAAATGGAATATTTCCCACTTGCAGGTGAAGTTGCCAAAGGGTATATAAGTCATAAGCCGTGAGGTACCAGCCACAATGGCAACATTCCAACCTCTGGATCATCTCAAAGCATCATTCCTATCATGACAAAGGTTCAAACCATCACAGGATCCAAAGCATCAACACTATACACTATCAGCCATTATCAACGAACATTTTGCTTACATCATAGGTAATTTATACGTCACAGTAGGATTGCTTATCAACCATTATCAACTATGGATCATGATGGATCTGGATCGCAAGATTCAAGTCACAACTTCGATCAAATAACCTATGGCTGATTCAAATCATCACTTGTATAATCTATGGCTGATCATATCTGATCATCCTATGGCTTCATCTAAGGTCATGCTGACACCAGTGCTGCGACTCACCGGATCACGGTAGATACGCAGCTCGCCCCGCGGCATCTCTCTCCGGCACCTGCCAGGTCCCAGTGTGGTTGAAAACGCTGAAGCGAAGTTCCACTCACAGCATGGCATGACAGGCTGAGATCGTCTTGATATATATCTTGATTCAAGGTTTAACGGTTAAGCCACCCAAAGACAGTTAACAGGTTGATAGTCTTGATTAAAGGTGTAACGGTTCAGCCATCAAAAACCACAGTCGGTCAATCCACCAAAAAGCACAGTCGGTCAATTCAACAAAAAACACAGTCAGTCAAGAAAAGTTCACTTGATCTCAGATCCCTCCTGCACTTGACATGGCCAGCGTGCCGGCCGTGGCGCCGGCCGTGCCCCTGGGCTGTTCCCAGGCGTCACCTGTCGAAGTAGTGGATGAACATCCGGAGCTTCGCCAGCTCTTGCGGCTGCCGTTTGGAGATCCTGAAGAGCAACTGATCCTCGGAGAACGCTGGAGCCCGGCCCAGTAACGTGGTCCACCCAGGGCAAGCGCGCAAGGTGCCACTGGACCGGGAGCTAGGCATGGGATGCGATTTTCGGCACTACTTTAAACCAAAAAAGCTTCAACATGATGTATCAGGATGCATTTGCTTGTCCTAGTTGCATCCACCGACCCAAGTAGAGGCCGTCTCCTTGTGCGGCGGGCCCTGCAGGAGGGGCAGCCACCATTGAAACCAAATATCCAGTTGAAGTCTGATCTGATTTGTCAAAGTTTTTTCCAGTAGCATTCTCTTCTTTAGAATTCTTGTAATTGTAATTCTTCGTAGTTTTGAGTCTCCCATTCTGGGCACACATCAACCATCACCTGTCAACTGCATTGGCAGCACATCATCGTATTCAACAACCTAAGAATGTTAAACAACTCTACCTACTCTACTTAATGTATATAATGAGTCCCTAATTAAATCCTGGGCTTGTTGATGAATGGCCATGTCCTAGCGACACACTTCTGTGTGTGTGTGTATCTGAGCCCGAATTTGATGAAAGCGATCTTTCGACTCTCTGGAGCTATATTTGCGAGGTATGATGGCATATCAAAAAGGCTTGGAGCATCTTGGAACCAACGGTGTCAAACAGCGCAGTTTGGCACATAAACGTTGCTGCAATGAGTGAGAGCGGTCTTGTGCCAACAAAGCTGGCGCGCACCAACACCACCGGAATCGTCTGACATCCAATCCAAGCCAAGCCAAGCATCGAAGTTGGGATACGGCAAATCCCGCGTGTGCGAAAATGTGCAGAGAAACATATGCGCCAGCAATGACAGGACCAGTCCACGTGGTAGAAACAGCCGGTCCACAACACCTTGCGCCATTTCAACAGCTGGCATGACAATTGGTGCAGTTCGCGCTGGTTAGAATCAGGGATCAAACTCCAGTATCTGATGATGTCAATGCTGGCTACCTACTATATACTGGGGGCTTCACCTTTCTGAGATTGGGTGAATTGTGTATTCACCGACGAGGCCGCGGAAGATGTATCTTTGGGCGATACTTGATCGTGTTCAATCCACATCCTCATGGATGTGCCGCATGCGCTTCGGGCCAAGATCAAGATCCATCACCTAATGTTTAAAAAAATGTTGAAAACCAGTGAAGACCCCAACTTTTGATGCTAGCATACCACATGAGAACAAAGATTAAACATGCCAAAAAACACGAATACACAATCTCTAGTCTTTAGGCTACAGCCGTTGGCCAGAAAACCAAAAATATGAATACATTGTCTGCATTGTCTGCATTGTCTGTTATATGATATTTGGTTTGTGAGTTCTCCACCTCCCTCTCATGGAGGTGATTTCAAGCATTGGACGGGACCCAGAGGACCCCAATAAACCCACAACCGGGTAGACACACAGCCGGACACAGCACACGAGATACACCAAACCCACACAACTGCAGTGTATCTGTAGATTATTGAGGTCTCATTGAAAACGTCCAAGGTATTCCACAAATGTCTCAAAATGCCAAACTTGAATCAACTATCAGCCCCATAGCCTTCGTAGTAGCCCCGGCGGTAGCCCTGGTAATTAGTAGCCCTTTTGAACCCCACAACTGCCCCTCAAAGCCCTTCCTTTCCCAATGGGTTCCCCGGAGTCTGGGCCTTGCTGCAGTTTCTTCAGCTCGCTGGGAGCATCCACCAGGCGACTGGCAGCCTGCACAATGAAGGGGAAGACCTCCGTGAAGAAGTTGGCTTTGCAGTCCTAAGGCCGCGAGACGCCAGGGATGCGAGGTGTTGAGGCTTGAAAGGGTGAGGATCTGTTGACTTCAAGTATAAAGTTGATGATGATGATGATGATGATGATGATGATGATGATGATGATGATGATGATGATGATGATGATGATGATGACGTTGTTGATGATGATGATGATGATGATGATGATGATGATGTTGATAATGATGATTCTGATGGTGTTGATGATGTTGATGGTGATGATGATGTTGATGATGATGTTGATGATGATGATGTTGATGATGATGATGATGCTGTTGATGATGATGTTGATGATGATGATGATGATGATGATGATGATGATGCTGTTGATGATGATGATGTTGTTGATGATGATGCTGCTGCTGATGCTGATGATGCTGCTGATGATGATGATGATGATGATGCTGTTGATGATGATGGTGATGATGATGATGATGTTGATGATGATGCTGTTGATGATGATGATGTTGATGATGATGCTGTTGATGATGATGATAATGTTGATGATGATGATGTTGATAATGATGATTCTGATGGTGTTGATGATGTTGATGGTGATGATGATGTTGATGATGATGATGATGCTGCTG
>VSDK01019879.1:10662-31477 GCA_009767595.1 Symbiodinium kawagutii | reverse complement strand
CTGGCCAGTCGCAACCAGTCCGTCCGGCTTGAGGGCTCAAGAAGGCTCACTGCCTCCTCAGCCTCTTTATCCGTGAGGGTCTCTGCCTCACCTTCCCCATCAGAGAGGACTGGTGGCGCCTCCATCTCTTCCACCGGCACTTCCATCATATCATGCCACCGCTTCAGGATGGCTTCCGGGGTGACGGGGTCAGTTCTCAGGTGCATAGACCACAGCAGCAGGTCCAGGATGCAGGCCACATGAACTGCGTGAAAAGCATTCCCCAAAGCTGCCTGCCGCTGCACCTCCAATGCCTGCTGTTGTTCTCGGGTTTTGATTTCTCCTTTCACTAGGGCCAAGGTGTGTCCTGTTTGATATCCCATGAGCCTCTCTCGCTCTGCTGCACTGGCAACTCGGGATTCTCCTCTTGCCTCCATCTTGTGGAACAGAAACTGCGGCGCATAGGTATATGGTGGGAACTTCATTTGGTCTTGCTTCCACTTCTCCTTTGTCACCTCACTGCAGGAACTCAATCCTGCAGGAGCTGGGGGCGGCCGATCTCTCGGAATCGCCCTGGTGAAGGTAGGCAATTTGAGGTTGCCATCAGCCTCACCCCCAGACCAAGACCAGCCCTTGTCAGCCACCTTCTCCATCGGCTCTGGCTTCTCCTCGAAGATGACCTCATCATAGGCCGGTCCCACCACTCGAGTGAAGCACGGATGATCTTCTATCCCTTCTGAGCACCAGAACAATCTCGGCCTCCTCACTCGAGACACTCCACTGGCACAGCTTCGAATGGGTTTCCATCCCAGCTGCTTTGTCATCTGTTGGACGTCATCCTCGTCCCCCACAACATTTTCCACCAACTCCAGATGCCACACCTGCATCTCTTCAGCAATTTCGGCCACCCATACCAGGATCTCAGCCAGCTTGAAGAACAGCTTCGAGCGGGGATCCTCCAGATGTCGTCTGTTGACTGACAACTTGCTAAGTCCCTGGCACGGTGACCCACCTCCTGCAATCACTCCTGTGAGCCCAGGCACACTCCGCATCATCTTTTCAACCTGAGCTTTTGTCACCGAGTTGATGTCTGGGATCACATCACATCCCGGAAAACGAATCCTGTTCACCCTTCGACATCCAGGGTCCTTCTCCACAACCACCAACCGACTGACCTCCAGCCCTGCCAACTTCAGGGCCTGTGACAAGCCGCCAATGCCCGCAAACATGTCAATCACCAAGACCACCTCTTCCTGGGCATTGGCTTTTATGGCTTGGGTTGGCGTTTCATCCAAGCCTTCTTCAAGCGCATAGGCCTCACGGACCCCTTGGCTGGTAAGTTTGGTTCCATAGACCAACCCTCCACCACTCTCACTGGCATCACTTGCCTTCACCACTTCATGTAGTCCAGCCTTGAGGTCTGTGTACCGCAGGGGCTGAGAGAAGCTGGCCAGAAAGAGCTCCTCCGTTTCTTTCAAATTCAACTTCACCATCGGGCCACCATCAGCGACTGCCTTCCACAGATAGTCGAACACCCCAAAGAGAGGTCGTCGAAACTGCAGCGTATGAACCTCACGCCCCAAGAAAACTTGAAGCGCTTTTCGAGGCACCTGCTCTTGCCTCATCATCCAGAACACCAGCCCCATGGTGTCCAAGGCCCTCTTCATTGAAGACCTGAGCAACCCTCGATCTCCATCAATCACTGAACCCAACTTCTCAGCTCTGGCTTCGCGCAGCAATGCCTTGTCAAAGCTGATTGGCACACCCCAGTGATGGTATGCCTTTCGCAGCTGTTGTTGCTCCTCTGAACTCTTTCCAGCCATCTCTTCGGCCAGGCGCTTCTCCATGATCTCCAACAGGGTAGCATCATCCAGGTACAAACTCCACAAGGAATCCTGTACCTCTTGATCAGGAAACTTGGCATCCCGGCGGATCTCACACTCACCTAGCAACCCCGCTCCCCCTTGAAGAGGACTGCGGAGGGCCAAACGGCGATGTGCGTGCTGCATCACACCTACAGCACTGGCCCACCCCATTGGTAGCACAGTCGCTCCCAAATAGGTTGTCCCAGGACGGTCAAAACCAAGGGCCTTCCAACTCACCTTCTCCTTGAAGGTCATCAGCTGGCTCCATCCTTTTGGCAAACCAAACAGGTAGAACGCCGCCACCAAGTCATCGGCTGATACTCTCAGCACTTTACCCCGTGGCAGCACTATGTGCTGCAGAGCAGGGGCTCCAGTGAGGCTTCGTACATCTCCAGTGATGACCTTTGTCACTGTGTTGGTCCCCCGAAAGTCCATGATGAGCCTCAGCACCGGCCGATCATCCTCTAAGTATTTTCCTGGCTTCTGCACTCCAAAGGACCCATTGAACACGGGCTGACCCTTCACTTCATAGGGTTTCTCCACTGGTTCCACCAAGCCCCGATCCAAGAGCTCTCGAGCTATCAAAGCCCACTGAGCTGGGTCCGCATGCACAGCGGGTGAAGGGATGTCCTCTGGCAGCTCCTCAACCGGCACCAAGTTGCTCAAAGGGTTCTCCAGCTTCTCTTTGACTTCCCCTTCACATAGTTCCGCAAGAGCAACACGGCCACCATAGCCTGCTGGAGGAAGGCCAGGAAGGATCTGATCCAGAGTTAGGCGTTGAGCCTTCTGAATCACTTCGCCTTTGTAAGATATTCTTACATCGCCCAACTTGGCCCCCCATGACCCAGCTTCTGGTGACCTTGGAACTTTATCTGTTGCCTCTGAGTCATCATCCATGAAGACCTTGATTGCCTCCCATAGCCTTTCCAAAGCCATGGATTGAGCTTTCGTTGGAGGGCCTTTATTCACCCGGGCCTTCTTCGCTCCTCCAGTCCAAAGGAAGTTGAGGCACACCACAGCCAAGCCATGCCACATGAGCAGCCCTCGGCGCCTGCTGACTTTGTTGGCCTTCACCTTCTCAGCTTTCTTGGCACCTGTCTTTCCAGCAAGCTTTCGAAACTCACCATCATTGAAAAGCTGGGCAAGCTCTACCTTTGAATCTTCCAACAGTGGCAGAGGTAAGAGACTCCGTTGCCTCTTGTCTCCGGAAGCCACGTCTGACTCTGGCATCACCGATCGATCCAGGTAGTTGCCCAAATCGGTGCCACTTCTCCTGCAGCACAAGGCCATCAAGGCCCCTGTCTGCGCAATGCTAAGGCCACCTGTGTCCTCATCCTTCAACCATTCCCTCATCAAATCCAGGGTGTCAGCTGCGGCTTGAGTGAACTCCCCAGACATCATGGAGTCATCTTCGAAGGGCTCGGCATGGGAGTCGGGCTTCTCTTCCATGCGCTCTTCCTCTGTGGATCTTTTCCTTTGCCTTTTCCTTTCCCTTTTGTCTTCTTCCTTTGCTGCCACTTTATCCACCGACTCCTTCCTCCTCCTTTTCGGGGATTCTCGTCTTTCTTCTCTTTTGTTCCTCCTCCTTCTTCTTCCTCGCTCCCTTTCTTCTCTTTTTCTTCCATCATCCGAGGCCTTTCGCTTATCACCACGCGGCGATCTGGCGGAGGGCTCCTTCTCATCCTTTCCCACGGCCTTGGCGTCACGGAGTCCACTGGCGTCCGGGCTCCGCCGCCTATTTCCTATTTCTTTGGATGCTTCCCTTTCGCCACCATCTCCTTCAACTTCAGCGAATTCAGCTCCGTCTTTGCTGCTCTTTTCCGCTCGGCCTCGGTGGTCAGTGAAGCTGCGGCTGGAGGGATCAACTCCTGATGTCTGGCTGCCTGCCAGCTTCCTTCGGCCAATGCCGTCTCTACGGCCTTCAGCCGTTGCATCAGCAGATCCCCCAATCGGGGGAGATCCCCCAGGAGCAACAGGTCCAGGGCCTGACCCAACGTCACCACCTCTCGATGGTTCCGAACCCCTATCTGGCTCGGTGGGTGCTGACACAGCACCACTTGGGTGACGTACGCCATCACCCGATGATCGGCCCAGCTCACTTCCTCGCCTGCTTCGCCTGACCTTGTCGCCAGGTATCGACTGAGCTCCAGCATCCCGCTCTTCAGGAGCTTTCCGGGGGATTTCTGGGACAGCCGCCATAGACCGTCCTCCCCCCCGGTAGAGGGCAGACGAAAACCAGCGTCTGAACCACTTGACCTTGATCTCGATCTTCCACTCCGACCTGAACTCGTAGACCTTCTTCGGCGATCTCGATCCTTTTTCCTCCTCCTACTTCGACTCCTTCCCCGGTCTTTGTCCTTCCTTTGCTTCTCCACCAGGGCCTGTCGTTGAGCTTCAGCTCTCTTCATCAAGACAGCGCCAACAGTCCCACGAGGGAACCCCTTGGCTTTGCCTTCGCCCTGTGGGTCTCCACCACTCCTTCCAGGGATTTCAGCACCACGACCAGTTCCAAGTTGGTCCAGAGCTCGGTCAACTCCAGTGGCATCCCCTCCAACAGGAGGTCCATGAGGAGCAGCTTGAGGAGGAGCTGCAGGCTCTGGTACTCTTGGCTGGAAGTCCTTCACCATCTTTTCGAGCACCTCCATTGCCTTCGCCGTGGAGTACCCATTCTCCAACATCACACTGGGATTGACACATCGCCATCTATCCATGTGAACTATCTCCCGCCTGTCTCCACGCGGTAGACGACATCTGCATTGGGTGTGCTTGCTTCGGCACACATGATAGACAGCCTGTCCCCCACTCAGGTCATGGCTACCATACCATTCATAGTATGGATCTGATGCCACCACGTGGTCGGCCGTCAGAATTCCTTCATCGAAATTCTCCCAAGCCTTGAGTTGGATGATGGCCTTTCCCTGGAGCGCTCCATTGGACTGATAGCACTGATACTCCACAAAGTTTCCCTTCACCATCATTTCCCGGGCCAGGTCTTGGGACTTTTCCTTCTCCTTGTCCCCATTGTTCCAGAACAAGTCGCTCAGTCCTAGCCCGTGGCTCAACATCATGTTCCAGTCAGCCGCAGTTCCTCCCACAGAGAGGAGCCTCTGCTTCAGATCAGTGATTCTCGCCATCTTTTCGCGGCAGCTGGGCCTCCTTGGGGATTGGGTTCCAACCCAATCCAGTGGAGCTCCACCCCACTCAAGGCTGCCCCAGCTAAGGCCTCCGAAAGGGAACACGTAGAGCAGCTATCCCCCGAATCAATCGGGAGACCAGGCCTCAGGACCCGGAGCTGCTCAGCCAGTAACCTTTCTTACCCCCACTCACCTCAAAGTCCCAGTGGGTACCTCACGCAGAGGACTCCCACTCAGGCAGAGGCAGCCCACGCAGGACCCACCTCTAAGGCCTTCAGGGATCTTCTCTCTAGGTTCAGACCACCTAGAGCTGCCTGCCCCACAAGGGAGCCCGGCAGCTCCAAGTAGCCCTCCCCTTGAGCTAAGAAACTACGGTTGGAGCACCCTTCATGCATGATTCCCCGTGGAGTAAACATAGACATTTGTTTGTATATTTCAGGAACAGAAGTGCAAGGTAATTACCCACCAAACCATGTAAATCTCCATGTTTCGCTTGCAGCAGGGGGCCCTGATGCCACGCGGCTGTGCCTGCGGACAAAATCCGAAGACTTCTTCCAGGTCCTTCAAGTCTCGCACCTCGTAACGAGGCCACGGCCCCTCGCACGAGAACTGGATGAAAATAGCGCTCAGATGCGCCCAGTAGATGCGACATGCCGAGTACATTGAAAATATGTGTGTGTATACCAAAAATATCTACGATATTTTTGCAATATTTAAATGCATGTGCGCAAAAAATGATAAACATGTTCTTTGTACTGTACAGGTATACATCTTTGTAATGTTTCTATCTTTCGCCGGGGGCAGGGGGAGCGATGGGAATACCAGGAAACATCCATGTGCCGGTGGAGTTTCCATCGCCAGGTGCCCACCTCCCATCATCCATCATCTACCCGGTGACTTTGTATATTTTCCCGGCGACTTCCAAGAGTTAACGTGGCGATTCGCCATGGATTACCGGCAGCTTGAAAGTGCGACAATGGTATCGATCACCCAGTGAATGTTGATTGGAACCAGGAAAGCCCATGAATGCTTGGATTTCCTTGGTGGTAGAGATAGGGCACACTTCCAGAATTCAGCCTCGTGTTTATGTGAATATGTTTATGGATGTTTATCCATTATCATGTATAAGACCAAGGTGCCTTTTGCAGCAACCATCAGCTGCAGTAACACCCCCGCTCCAAGAAACCCGAACAGCTCGATGGAGCTGAAAGGATATATGATATCCTGATAAACCAATCACATCCAATGCCAATCACGCATCATTTCTTTGTCGAGAGTGCACCGTTATGTTCCATTGATTCTTTGGAATTTCACAGATTGGTTTATTCATGTTTATTCGGAAATTGATGGAACAAATTGCCTGGTACAAAAGGTACAAAACAGCTGAAAATCACAGCAGCTGGCTGTTCCTTGGTAGGCTCGGGGTGCGCACGTGTTAAATGGGATGCCCTTTCCATTCTGATTCCAACATGTTCCCATGTCCCAACCACCTTAGTCAAACATATCCAAACCTGTCAACACGTGCCACACTTAACTCGGTTCATGCTTGGTCCCACCCGAACCTTGAAAGCCCAGGCGCTGCATCAAGCTTCTTGTCCATCAACCGCTGGAAGTTGTCCAGTGCTGGCGCCAAGTTGATTGTGCTCATGGCACCGAAGGCTCCGCCCATGTGACGCTGTCCTATGGCCTGTCCCAATAGCGGCTACAGCACGAATGCCAAGCCCAACCGAGTTCCCTGTGCTTTTAGTGTGGCGACTGCAAGCGCAACCAAAGCAACACATGGCCCCTACGATTTAAAGATCATTCTGTGGATATGAATTGAATTTACTCAAGTCACGCTGGAATGACTTGACCTATGCCAACTCGAGTATGCTCCCCCTAGAATTTTTTTGTTTATATACACATTCTGTCTCCATAATCTCTGACGCCCGGAAGTGGTTGTTTCCAAACAAGTAGACTTGAGAGCGGTGCAATGACTTGGCAAAGAGATTCGTGGTACTGTCCGTAGCTGTTGTGGTATCAACCATCCAAGTTCAGGATCACTACCACCAGTGCCTTTGGGTACACCATTTTTTTGACATTTTTGGACCCATATTGATCAATGGCATATGCTATTGAAGCAAATGTTTGGTACCACATTGATGAATAGCATATGTAATTCAAGGGATGCCAGGATGACTACTGCAGGGACTTACAATGGGGATAATCAGGTCTGCACGTCTGCGGGTGGAAGAGTGCGAAGCCCCAAGCCGCTGCAACGCATTTATTAACAATTTATGAACAAGTCATTCTCCATACAAGTACCACTAACCAGCAATTCCATTTGATTAGCTATTGTAGCCATTGCTTAACAATGAATTAGCCCCTCATCAACAATTCATTGGCCTCTAGTTGACTCATTAACCGTTGTAAAACTGTAGGGGCTAAATGGTGGTTTCTCAAAATAGGGTACCCCCAAATCATCCAATATTCATCATTTTCAGTAAGAAATTGTTGCCATCAATTCCTTGGGTCCCCTATTCTGAGAAACCCCCATCTTGTTGGTTAATATCCCCTAGTATTATCATGATCAATGGAGTTATAGGCCCTCTAAAAAACCTATAACACCATAGAACATTGAGAAACCCCTATAAAAATAATACTTGTTGAACTATTAATTACTGTTGGTGATTATCCCCTTTTTGTCCTTATTGTCGACCATTGTTATCAATGGTCACAACCCCTGAAGATCCTGAGCAGCTACAACTCTTGTTCATGGCCCCCCATTTTGAGAAACACCCATATGAGTGGTATATCCCCTATAGTTGATGCTTATTACTCCCTATGATTAACCATTATGAATAGTTGGCCATGCCAAAATGAACCCAACTAAAAGCCTCACATCATTGCCGGTTCTTGCCTCCTATGATTAACCATTCACCATTGGTCTGCCATCACATTTGAGCATTGGATGTGATGATTAATAATAGGTGACAATAACATTCATCATTTTAAAGTCACATTCACCATCAGCATTGGTTAGCCATTAACTGGATGGACTACCTATTGTAAAAATCATCATTCTTACGATGAATAGCTCTACCCGCCCGACGGACGCGCACCTCTGCAGGCATAAAGGGACCATAGGTTCCTGCGTGCCTCCAGCGCTGACATGGGCACGCACACAAAAACACAACGCCCATGTATCAGTTTAGACATGCAAAAGTCTATCTATCCTAATCTGAACTAACCTCATGTAGTCTATCCTATCCTAATCTGATCGTATCTATCTATCCTGATCTAACCCTGATGAAGCTCATCAAATCTAATCTAATCTTACCTATTTATCCCTAATCTAATCCAATCGAATAATCTAATCTAATTGAATCCTATCTAATGAAATCCTATCGATCAATCTTTTCATCTATGTAATCTAATCTAATCTAATCTAATCCAATTGAATCCGATCTCATCAAATTTAGTCCCATCTATCTATCCTAATCCTATTTAATCCTATGTTTTTTTTATCTATCCATCAATCTATCTATCTATTTACCCTATGTAAAAGAATGCGCAATCATGATCTTGCTGGCATGGAGGCATTTAGGGAGTAGGCCATGGATGAGCAATCCTGTTTCCCAAGGGGTGATATTTCCCGAAAATGCAACTGCAGGGTAAATCATATTGAGCACAATAATATGCAAATACGTCTTCTTAATTATATTTTGAATAATTCCAATTAATACGTATGTTCATACATTCTTCCATCTTTAACAATGTATTTGTTCTATGTAAACAAATTTTGATTATGTTTTTAAAACCAACTTCTTGTATTGTTCTATGTATTAATTGCAGGTTTTAAAAACTTCTTTCATTCTTCCGGTGCCTGCGGTTGAAGCGCGCATGTGTCAGTGGAGATCCGATCAGCTCCAATTCCTGGGCTGCCACACAGGAAGCAGCACCAACTGGAAACGTCACGGGCCATGGGGCGGTTTCATGCTGTTTGGATCAAAAGGGAAACATTACTTGGATCAACTTCCTGTAAAATATTGTTTTCATTCACATCGTCACACCGCCAACCACTGTGTGTGTGTGGGATCCTGTGGCAAAAGGCTCCCACTATGTTACACTTATCACTCTTGGTAGCTCCATATCGGTGGCCTCTACCACTACTCAGGGCAGCCTCATGGTTGCAAATCTTGTTGGCCCTCGCCAAGCTGCACCCCTATTATCCCCTATTTGTTGTAGGCGATATCCCTGCTGGCAATCTTGCTTGTTGAGTTCGTTGATCAATATGTCGTTTGCCGCCTTTGCCGTGACTGTGACCAACCAGTGCCAAGCCCCTGGTTCTAAATCCAAAACACCTAAGGTTCTCAACACGCCGTAAATCACTAACCTGACAAGATTGTCAATTGACAATCTTAACCCTCACTCATCCTCTTATCAATCCTGACCCAACATCTTAACCCTCATGGATCCAATTGTTTCACTGAACCCATATTGAATCCTAGACTGATCCCAGCCTGTAACACCCTTACTGGTCTGTTCCAACCTTGGTTGAACTCGCTCGCTCTGGAAGTTTCATTTAGTTCCCATATGTCACCATCATCATCCATCATCATCCATCATCATCCATCACCATCCATCATCATCCATCATCCTTTCCAAAAATGCCAGGGCAAACCGCTGGGAACAGCATCCCAAAGCTCCAAACATTGCACCCCTAAAGCTCCGCACGATGTTGGCACACGCTCCAGGCCTCGGGATGCCGAACCATGGGAGGTCCCGAACCCCTGTAGCAGTCACCAGCCCTGGGCATTGCTTGGCATACACTCTGGTAAACTAACATGGCAATGGAGCATCCACCAACTATTAATGGTTTCCTAGGGAATCTCTATAAAATATGGTGATTTTCCATCGCTATGTTAGTTTACCAGAATATAGCTCCTGGTATGGCTTCCAACCACCAAACAGCAACCGCTCAACGCCGCTGAGCTCTCGACACCGCGCGTTCCACCGCCTCAAACAGCGGCTCTGCGCGCTGGCGCTTGAGAGTCGCATACCTGGGACGCTGCCGCAACGGGGAGAGTTGGGACAGGATGTTGGCATATGGCTATGGGTCAATATTCATGAGCCAACTAATGGGGATAATGACCAACAATAATAGGGAAAACAATGGTTAATAGTAGGGGAACCAGGGGTACGGGGTTTTGACCCATTGCCATATCAATTTGCAAACAAGTTGTGCAACTTGTTGGCATATTGGTTAAGAGTGTCGGCATCCTGGTCTGGCACCAGGTTTGACCATCTTGGAAAAATGATGGTTGGGCAGTTGAGCAGCAAAAAGTTTTGGGGATATTCCCCTTTTTTGCAAAAACTTCCCATTGATTTACCCTATGATTTTCCGAAACAAGTGGTGGTCGTGCTTGGTTCTAATCTCCTGTTCAGTCTGCAGGATGGTCTGCCACGATACCATCGCGACTTGGTGCTTCAACTATCTTCAACCCAATCCCCCAGATCCAGCTGTCACGCCTACGATGAACTCACCATGTACCATGATGATCCGTGATGTACCTCTTGGATAGAGCCACTTGGGTGTTCTTTGCATGGCCAGCAGGTTGCATGTACAACACTTGGCTCATGTGTAACTCGCTTCCCGTTCTCTTGTTCATCGGTTCCTGGCTTACCAACCGCTGGAAAACCCACCATTGATCATTGATTGGCATTATTTACAGGTTGTTGATGGTCTCCCATAGTCTCCCACGGTTTTCGTGTACTATCATTTGGTGGGGGCTGAAAGCTCCTGGCCTCGCTCTCCTGCTTGCACTGGGTACCCCTGGCTCCTGGCCTCGCTCCCTCCCGTGTGATGTTTTCCATGGCATTTGACGCCCTCAGTTTCTGAGCCGCCCCCACTCCGGACTCCGGCGGTCCAAGCCCTTCCAAAGCCTGGCAAATGCTGGACACCCCGGCCACCCCGAAAATTGAATGATAGGTAATCACATGTAACCACCAACTTTTAATAGCGGTGAACCGGGTAAATCCCATTGTGTTGTTGGTTAACTTGATTACAATGATTTTAAGTGGCTGGCTATCTGACATAATTTATTGGCCAAGATCAAGAAATATTAAGCGTTGTGGCCTACAGTACTTAACCTCATTTTTTAACTAATAGTCCTGCTGGTTGATACCTTTCACAGAACCACGCAATAGCAAAGGTACGCACTAAAATACATAACAGTATTGGTGTGGACCCGTCCAAAGCCATCATGATTAATGCTGGTGAATTGTCAGTTGACCCTAGGAGTACTGGATGATTAATCCCCTGGCCCCCCTGGATTAGATCGAATATGGTGTTGCTAATGGCACCTCGAACTGGGTTCGAGCTCGTAAAGTCATGATGATGATGATGATGATGATGATGATGATGATGATGATGATGATGATGATGATGATGATGTGTACTGATTAGTCCTAGTTGGTGGCCAGGGATTGATGATGATACCAATGATGGGTACAATGACAATGTGGACTATTTTTTATTAACAATCATGTGATGATGGGTACAGATTAATGATGCTATAGAGCCACCAAAAATCTCATGTAGAGACAGCTAAGAGACGCCTGGTCAAGCCAATATTGGATATCGTTGAGCAGACAAAACCATCCCTGAAGTCACTTATGGGCGTTCATGAACAGGACCAATATGATACATATCCTTGTGAGGCATGAAGCATTTGCTTGGAGCTGATCATGGGTGATATATTATGATATACTGGTTGATTATGGTTACCTTCCTGATCCCTGGGTGATGCGCAATAAGGACAACACCACCAGCCAGAGGTAGTCAGGTAGTCAGCATCAAGAGTAGCAACGCCAAGAACAAGACCGACAACAGCAAACATAAAATAACAACAGGAGCAGCAAGAGCAACAACGACAGACACAGCAATAACAACCTAAACCACATCTACCAAAAACAGTATCAACAAAAATAGCAGAGCAAGTGCAACAACAACCCTGGCAAGCAAAAACAACAACACACCCAACATGAACCAGATCACCAGCAACAACAGCAGCAACAACAACAGCCGGACTTGGCATCGGTAAGGCCATTGCAGCTACGGTTCTGTGCACCCTGGCATTGGCAGCAGCGCCCACAGCAGTGGCAGCTTGGAAGCTCAGGGGGGAACCAGCGCAGCTGGAGATACAACGGGCGATGCAACTGGGGGAGGAGGGTGAGGGATACCATTGGGGGCGTAGTAACACGGAACACGAGATCATTTTTTTTACATGCGCAACCATCAAGGAATAGTAGGGAATTCGTGGTTGATGACGGGTTGATCCATGTTGTTTACCCGCATGAATATCAGAATATTGGGTTCATAACGGATAGAACCAACAATTGGATACAATTGGGATGATGCCATGTATTCTAGATTCTAGATCATGGTTGGGTATCTTTGGGTATCCCTGGCTCATAGCGACTAATCCTAGTTGATGCTAGCCAACCATAACAAAGATAACAAGGCTAGTAACAGCTTGAATGTGGAATCACGCCAGTGCCTCTCCAGATTTTGTGTATCCCCGAAATGATGATGGACAAGAGGTCAAACGTGTCGAACTAAGCGTACGTTTAGGTTGGTATGTGGCACACGCCAGGTTCCCCGTTGACCGGTCCTTGAGCATGATTCATGACTCGGGTGGTTTGGGACTCCAACTATGAGCAGGCAATTTTGTAGTTGCAGTACCGCCAAAATGACTACAGTCACCGTAATCATTTTTTTGTTGGGCGGTAAACCGCTATTTTGGGCGGGAAACCGCTATTTTTGGGTGCGCGCTATTTGTGGAGAGTCCTGTAAAGTTTATATAGAATGGGCCGAGGCGGCGGACCGCCAGGACTTGTACATTTTGTAAGTACGCTAGCAAGGGGTATTCCGTTCTGGCCCTTTAAAGGGGGAGCCAAGGAGCTAGCAGGAGTGGCCTAGTCAAATGGTAGACTATGACTGCATCAAATTCTGACAAGGGCATCATCGTCAACAGCGAGATCCCCGACAGCCGATATGTAATCAGCCCACAGCAGCCCGTCATTATTTTGATGGACGCGGATGGGACAGTGTTATGCGATTTCTTAGATGCTCTGCTTTTGTCGCGTTTTTGTTCACTGTGGTCGCAGATAAGCCATTAACTTACGCCTGCGCTGGTTTGAACATATGAATAATGATGCTATTGATGGAATCAATGGGACTGCTTGACCGGAGGTTTGGTATGTTGATGATTCACTAGAGATTGATGGCATGTCCTTTCAATCTGCTGAGCAAATGTAATTAAGCAGCAGTCAACAACAATTTATCAGGTTGGCATACCTATGAGATCCAATGAGTACTGTTGACATTTATGTTGCCCTCTTTGCCGGTTGTTTTTTATTTATCCACTCATGTATCTATCGATTCAATGATGCGCCATCTATTTGCCTATCTACTTGCATATCTATGAGCCTATCTATCTATCTATCTATCTATCTATCTATCTATCTATCTATCAATGTATCTATGTATTTGTGCATCCATCCATCAACATGGATCTATCTAGGTATCTATCTATCTACTAGGTATGTATCTGTGTATCCGTGTATCGATGTATCTAACTTTCATCTGTCGGTATCTCGATCTCCATCTCTATTCTTATCTCTATATATCTATCGGCCTCCCTTGTTGGCTGCCTTTAGGGTCAATCTCCGCGGTATCCAACTGGTTCTCTTTTGTCTCACTGGTCCTTCGTTTAGCGCGACAGCCTGCAGGCCTTGGCATGGTGCTACAAACATCGCGATCACAAAGGCTGGCCTCCACCCAAGGGTCGCACACCGGATGCTGCTGAGACCTGAAGATGCAGTATGTTCATAGTCACTGTGTACATGGAAAGAAACATGTATTTGGGTGTTTCTCAAAATAGGGGGCCCCAAAAATGGCTGGTTTACTAATAAAAATGGCTAATAAAAGATGATTTAGGGGTACCCCTATTTTGAGAAACACGGCCTGGCCCCACCACCCCCAAAACAAAAACCGGCTTTGCCATTCTCATTGTGTTGGCTGATGGTGCAATCTGCAGGAAACCTGTGTTTTAATCAACAAATTTCCGGTTTTCCAAGAGATGTTCCAAGGAAACCCATCTCTGGGACAGGCAGAATGATCATGGGTTTGTCCAGAAATGGTGTACTCCCAAGTTCCTGGTGGTTTCTCTACTAGATTATTGGTTGGTTAGTAGGTACCACCATAATTCGATGTGCACCCTCACTTGGTAAGTGCTTTCTAGGGGTTAGTTCAGCTACCTTATAGGGCTTGTAACTAACCATGGTTATAACCCCAGCTCCATATCCAACCCCATCTACCGGCTTGGCTCTCCGCCAGGGCATGCTGCCAGCATCATCTACCAGATCCCTCCCGAGCTCCACAGGTCACTTCGACACAAGGCATCAGGGGGGCCCCGCTGTGCCACCCCCAAGACGGTGTGAAAATCACGGTGGCAGCTGGAGATGCAATGGTTAATGCAAACATGATCGTATAATTGTATATTGTATATTCATGTATTTGTGTATTTATGTATGTAGTGTAATGTAATGTAATGCAATGTAATGTAATGTAATGCAATGCAATGCAATGTAATGTAATGTATTGTAATGTAATGCAATGTAATGTAATGAAATGTAGTGCAATGTAATGCAATGTAGTGTATTGCAGTGTAGTGTTATGTTATGTTATGTCAAGTTATGTTATGTTATGTTCTACTATGTTATGTTATGGTAAGTTATGCTACGTTGCGCTATGTCATGTTTTGTTATGTTATGTATTGCTTTGTTATTTTATGTTATGTTATGTTATGTTATGTCATGTATGTGTTTTTTAATCTCTGTATAGTTATGCATTTATGTATACACAAATCAGCATTATAGATAATAGTTTAGCTATAAGTATAATCTATGATACAAGTTTTATATTACAACGATCATGTATTTAAATACATAATCATATAGAATCGAGCTCATGAACTATGAGTGACCACAACTCCAACCACAATATCAGAACTGCCAGGCCATTGCCGCCAGGGCGGCGTGGAGACGACCGAAACACAGCAGCCATTTGGAGCTTCTTTTTTTTTTTTTTCGGGCGCACGGTTGGTTAAGGTGTTTGAAAGGTGGTTGAATGGTGGTTGGTGGTTCAATGGCAGTTGAATGGTGGCTGAATGGTGGCCAAATGGTCTTGATGAGATTTAGGATTGTTTGAGTGTACCACCATTGATATACCATCTTTGGTTGTGGCTGGCCAGAATCTAGGTGATTTGCCCGCCAAGCACCTTTCAATAGCCAAGTTGTTTTCTTGTAAACATATCCTTTGAGGGTCTTACCGGTGCATGGCACGAAACGGGGAGGGAATGAGTACACACGTGATCCTAAGAGATACGAAAATCACTGGAGTAACTGCCAGGGGGGAAGATCGTTCTCTCATCCCATGCGTCACTCAACGATTGATGGTTTCCAAACTTGGTCTGGCGCCAGGGGGGCGCGTTGCTGATGATTCCTGAGGCGCCGATCACAAGAAAAGGGTCGTGGTGTCCGGACCAAGGGATTTGTGGGGGAGAACTATTAAGGATACAGGGTGGCTTCTCAAAATAGGGGTAATGCCAGATCATACCAAATTGATGACTGTTTATTACTAAATCAATCATTCTTGAGTCTACAGTCCTTATCTCTATATATATATATATATATTTATTTAAATATATATATATATACATTTACATGTATATATATATATACATATATATATATACATCGTGCTTACATGTATTTACGAAGTAGGACTTAAGTCTTTGCGGGAAAAAATGGCTGGCACAACTCTACAGTGCCATTTGGGGAGTGTGGCAGAGACCTGAGCGATAGAAGCGGCATTCATTTTTGGGTCCAACTATTCTGCTGCGACCTTTGGCTGCTGTTTGAAACACATGTGTGTGTTGATGATTGTCTAAGGTTATACTGCCAGTTGTAATGCTTTTTTGGGAGACCATTTGTGAACCTCTATGACCAATGATTCTGATGGGACAATGGGCAACGCAGTGATATTCACCAGTGGTCATCGTGGACCATTTGGGTCCTGAGCACCCCCCGTGCTGGTTGATTCCCAGCCAGCCAGCCAGCCAGCCAGCCAGCCAGTTAGCTAGCTAGCTAGCTTGCTTGCTAAGTTGGTTGGTTGGAAAGCACGATTCCTAAGCTGGATTTCTCGTGGGGTAGCCCCATGTAGCCCCTAGTCACCACGGCTGTTTGTGACCGTCTCGCTAATGGTGAGTCATGGCTCATAAGGACCAGTCTATCACTATCAGCATGGTTGGATATACTATATATAACCATATAGAAATAGATTTACAAAATTTTACAAATATACATCATGTAGGATAATCGCGGATGACAAAGCCAGTGTTCCCCCACCATGGCAGCGCGCAGGAGAGTATCCTCATAGAGGGGTGACCACTCTGTGAGTTGTTTCTCCTGTACATATGCAGCCTCCAAGGGTACCTTGGCGAAGACGGCCAGTTGCTGTGCTCGCGGTATCATGTGTGTGTGTGTTTGTTTTGCATCATGGAATAGACATCGATAAATTAGTAGAACATATGGACATAGCACCTAAATGATGACATCAATAGTATTCGGTGTCAAGGTACATAGATCGACATGAATATCATTGAAACTATGTGTGCATACATATACAAACACCCCACATTTGTGTAAGTGTGAAGGAGGGTTTACTCTCAGGTCAAGCGCAAAAGCTGTTCTGTTGGTGTACACTAGATATCTATGTATACATACATATATATATATAGATATACATATACATATACATATATATATATATATATACACATGTATTATACAGAGATTGGTAGATATGTATTGTCACCGTTAGATATATACACAATATATATTATGTATACATACGTATTGATGCTTGTATACCCGTATATACACATCCCTCAGTTTTGTTTGGACTCTCGGATGCTATACTTGAGAAAGCGACCATATGAAATTATTGGTTGACATTTGAAGCTCACCAAAAGTTTGATAGTACTCGATCACTGTGAAGACTAGGAAACCTCTTGGGGGCACTTGCGTCTTCCTCATTGTTGGGTATTGTCCCTACTACAAATCCTTTTCAATCAATCTTACCCACCATCAAGTGCTGAGTGAAAGATGAAGCACCTAAGGAACCAACCATATACTGTCCGTGTTTCTAGAAGCAAGGCACCATGGGTTGTGGCAAAGCAATGGCCATGAACACCTTCGCAGAGACTTTTCCCATCCTCCACTTGCTGTGTGTTTGCCCAAGTATGGGCGCACGTAAACTTGCTGGGAAAGCGTTGGCCTTTACCGCAACAATGATGATCATAAGGATTGTTGAAACTCAGCTATCCACAATTACCCTACCAATTCTTTACATTTATTGACCATATTCCAAGTACTTGTTTTTTCTTGAATGTATCGGACAGTCGGACAGTCATAATCTTTATCTCATTTGACCGGGGTTGGCCCATGGTTGTTCACATCGGAATTTTTGGTGAAGATCCCAATTGTTGGCATCGGAATGACGAGCTGGGCCCTGACACCCGACAGGAACCCCCTTCACCACCAGTTAGACCTTCTCCCGCCACCGAAATGGTGGAGAGATTCATGACCCTTGGCACTAAACCTGGAAGCTTCGCTGCTGGCTGCGCCAGGTATACGGATGGCATTTTCGCAGGTGCAGATAAGAGATGTGGCCAGGAATCAATCGAAGCAATCAGTGATCTTATTCCGGAGGTCGGACAGAGGGAATGCTTGGTGGTCCCGAGTTTGACAACCAAGATATTGTGCTGAATTCGCGGAAAGCCAGGGAATGTTAGCCACTGTGTGCACTATTTCCGCTGTGTGACTGTGGTTTCCCATGATTCACACTTTTCACCCTACCAACCTGCGACCTTGCAGAAATGGGACCACCAGTTCTGCGCCTCCAAAATCATTACGGAGTTATCCACTTTCGAAGGTCTGCTGGCCAGGGATCTCCGGCCCTTTTTTTGTACAGACTTGGCATTTGGGGTTGTCAAGATTTGATTTGCTCACCTTTGTGATTGCAAAATTGAACCCATCAGACCCAGTGACTCATCGATGAACCCATCAGACCCAGTGATGGACCGCCCCATTTGTTGGTGCAACAAGTTTTTTTCAGAGTAGTGCTGCTGGCATGCGCAACTTCTCCCTGCCAGTGTGAGGATTGGCCAAGCGCGCAACTCGTGTCGTGCCACCTCTCCGTGTAACGCCATGTTCATACCGATCAGCTAGTGTGATTAAATGGGATAGGGCCCCTGATAGGGCATGATAGGGCCACATTGAAAACATGGGTATCCACTTAAAAGGTTTTAACTGTTGGAAGTCTTGAAATCAGGGTCAAATGACAATAATTAGTAGGGGAAGTCAATGGAAATAATCAATTTTCCTGTGTGCATACTTCTTCGCGAAAAATATCCAAATACGTTTCGTGATTGATTCTCACATATTCACCAACTACAGTGTCATGTTGATCCGATCAAGGTTTACCTGGAGATCCATGAATGAACCCCACGGCCGGCTTAAACGAATGGTTTATGAAGCCAAACCTTTCATCTTCGTTTGATGACAAAAGCCAGTATTTCAAATCATAATGAAACGTAATTTATTTGCTCAATGATTTAGATTCAGATTATTGGTATATTGGTACGTCATCAAGTAATGATCAACTTTCATTTCAACCACGTACTTGGATCGTGGATCTTCAACCAATTATAGCTGCGAAGTTATGCAAGGTTTTGCCAGGGTCATGAGCCTCGGTTCATATTTTTGGTGATCCCCATTGTTTGGGCTGGTCATCCCACTGCTTATTTCGCGAACGCAATGGCAGTTGCTGGGCAAAGACCATGGCTCACACAACGTGCTGTACACGAGTTGCATCTATCTATCTATTTATCTATTTATTTATTTATTTATTTATTTATTTATACTCATTGATTTGTTAATTTTTCTGTCTATTTGTCTTCCACAGATCACAGAAACCTTGGTTTGTCACCACCTAAGAAAGGTGAGGGGCCCCACCCAGTTGGGGACTGACACAATCTGTGGTTCGAGTTGCGGGATATTGTGGGTGTGTCGGAGAGAGGAGACACCTTTGTGCTACCGACAAGCACACTCTGCTAGTTTTGATTGCTTTCAGAAGTTGCAGCGGGACAAGCTTCTGAGCCTGGCTTGTTCATGCTTGCTTTTTGCCAGCCTTACCGTAGCCTTTGAGAACGGTGATGCTTCAGGCCTTGTTTTTAAGTGGTCCCAAGATGAGTGGCTTTGGAGCACCCAGGATCCAAGTTGATCCAACTTGGTTCCTGAGTTGAGCTCTAACTTGAACTCATTCTTTGGACACTCCCGGAATCCGTGGGCCACCGAGCCCACCCAACACCGACGCAACTGCTCCGACTGCTTCCAGCGGTATTGGTGGCTCGCCGCCCCTCGTTGTGGCAGACATTTCCACCGCTCCGCGTCGGTGTTCCGCAGGGAGTCAGCTGTTCGCTGTGGTTGGGCAGCAGTCCCAACGACGACCACCTTTCGCCCGCCGAGCAAGGGTGACACTTCTCTGTTGGCGCCGAAAACCCAGTAGTTGATATAGTTGCAGAGGATTCTCATGAAGCTATCATCATTCATCATTTATCGTTCCATCCATGGTTCCATTCTTCCATCCAACCATCCATCGGTCCGTCCATCCATCCGTTCATCCATCCCTCCATCCATCCCGTGTTTTTTTTTTTTTTTCCATGGTTTGATGTTGTTGTTGGTGTCGTTGTGGTTGTCGTTGTGGTTGTGGTTGTGGTTGTGGTTGTTGTTGTGGTTGTGGTTGTTGTTGTTGTTGTTGTTGTTGTTGTTGTTGTTGTTGTTGTTGTTGTTGTTGTTGTTGTGGTTGTGGTTGTTGTTGTTGTGGTTGTGGTTGTGGTTGCTGCTGGTGGTAACATTGCCACATGGATTCATGAGGCTTCGCGTCGGAAATCAATCCATGGAAGACCAAGCCTCGGTGACTCCAAGCCTCGGTCGCGCGCGATCATCCCTTCCCCTGTGAGCCTCATCTATTCTCATGGATCACAGCGGTGAATTTCACATTAAATGGTTATTACTTGATCAATGATTTCCTGTTATCAGCAGCATGTATATAGCTATAAATGGTATTAAATGGTTATTTACAACTATTGCCCAAGATGAATTGGCTATAAATCTGGTTATTGATTAATTATTGCACATCATTGGTCTTAGTTATTAATTGATGCATTTAATTTACAGATTCTGATTGGTTGTTGATTTATTCATTCTTGATTATTGCCGTGATATTGATTATTGCCGTGTGTAGCTCCTCTTCCAGTGATATGAATCCATGCGGAGCGCACTTGTTTTCCCTTGAGCCAAATGCACAGTCGTGCAGTCGTTGGTGCTATGCGCTCGTAGCAGCAAAGCTAGGATACATGCTCTTTTCGAGCTCTTTTGAAATTCCTGATTTCACAAAATTCAGGGTTTCGCACTCCCCCGCTTTCCTTTTGGAAAGCTCACTGCCAGTTTCGCCAGTAGCGATTCCAGCCTCGGTGGTAGTACCACCAGTCCCAACCACTATCCTGGCGGTTCTCCTCAGGATCACCTTCTTCTTCTTCAGGAAGTGGTGTAGCGGCTGCTGACGCAGCCTCTGTTGGTGGCGGAGCCGTAGTTTCCCCTGCATCGGCTGAGAGAGCTGAGTCCACAGCCGTAGTGTCCCCAGCTGTAGTGGTCCCAGCCCTAGGG
>VSDK01019874.1:20117-54319 GCA_009767595.1 Symbiodinium kawagutii | reverse complement strand
TTTGGGGGGGGGGGGGTCCCCCCTCATTAATCCGGGGCTCAGATTATGTTTTTTCATACATGTAAATGTTTATTGACCATTATTAGTCATTACTAGCTACAATCTCCCTAAAGTTCCTTAAATGGTGGTTTCTCAAAATTGGGGTACCCCCAAATCATCAAGTTTATTGACCATGTATAGTAACAAACAAACCATAACTTGGGGGTCCCCTATGACTTGAGAAACCACCAAATCAACAATAGTTACACTCTGGCAATCCCTAACCTCGCGTAGAAAATCCATCACACTGCTTTTGACCATGTTAAACATGATGATTTTAGTTGACTACCAACATACTCAGAAGTCATTACCATTCTGCCAAGTTGATTCGAATCTCAACCACTGGATGGTTCACCACAAAGCTTGTGCGAGCCGTACCCTGAGCCCCGTGCCCCCAGGTTGCCACTAGCTGTACGCTGAGACCAGCAGGGTTCCCGGGTACTCATGAAGGTGAATGATGGGGTTTATGGTTTTGATGGTTTGTTTATCAGTGGCCGTCAAACTTCACCCCCAGCTGCCAGACCTGCAGGCTTGTGAGAATAAAATCTGGTTTGATGGTTTTAATGGTATTCATCAACCATATAACCTTGGAGAACTGCTGGTTTCGGTGGTTAATGATGACGTTTATGATGACCAAGTGGTGGCCAATTCTGCTTGATCATGGCAATTGACGGTCAAGAATGCTTGTATAATTGATAGTGAGTCAGGCCTATCATTAGTAATTGACTCATGACTGTTGTTGGTTGAGATCGAGCTTTTTACAAACCACACAAGAATATTACGGGCTTGATAGCGTGTTCTGCCCCACCTGGTAGTTTATGAACAGCTGGATCTCCCATCAATCTCGTCATTTTTGACGGTTGGCCACTTTCATTAATGTGGGGTTGTCCACAGATGTGTACCCCCGAGAAATAAAGGGTTACCACCATTTACGGACAAAGCAATGTTGGTAGCTCTTGTGCTACCAATATTTCAGCTGCTGACCGTGTCATAAATATGGACTACCAAGCATTGTCAACCATTAATGACCATTCTGCATCATTAATGACCACCAATAATCACTAATTGATCAATAACAGTTAGCAATCTTTACTGACCACAAATAACCTTCACTAAGAATGGATAGCCGCTACTATCCGCTACTACCATTTGGCTAGGCCACTGCTCACCCTGAAAAAAGGGCCCTTTAAAGGATACCCCTGGCTCCGGTCCTTTCACCCCAGCAGCCAGTTTACCAACCATCAAAAATCGCATGGTTCAGCCATGATTTTTGATCCACACCATCAAATCACTGCACCTCGTTGTGATAGCACCAGTCTTCGTGGCATTTCTTGGGCATAAACTCGGCAGGCGCAGCATGTGGCACGACGGGACACCCCTTGCAATGGCAACTTGAGCCTCACCGATTGTATCAGATTGTCAACAACTATAAGATCTATAAGCATTATCGCCAACCATTCTACATGATCAAACATCCTGGACCTTACAATATCAAACATCCACTATAATCATCAACACTTACAGTCCATCAATACCCATTGTCCAACCTCGTACCGAAGGTGTCCATCATTACAAGGACGGTTCTCTTTGAGACATCCATGGCTATCACTACTCCATTTGAAAAAACACGCGCTAGAGATCCTTAGCTCGCTCAGGCGGCTTAATGGGATATAGTTTAGATAGATAGATAGATAGATTAAATAGATTAGATTACATTACATTAGATTAGATTAGATTAGATAGATAGATACTTAGATAGATCGATCGATCGATCGATAGATACACAGACAAATAAATAGATACCCCTGGCTCCAGATCGCTCCCTCCCAACCAAACCAACCAACAGCCAGATCACTGTCGAATCCTTACTGACCAGTTGCTTAGCAGCTTGGCAAATCGCTAGTGTCACATTGATGTTCGTATTGCGAACAAGGCCAATCATTCATGAACTATGATCATCATCTCCAACCATGGTTATAGCATGCTATAGCCCTGATAGCCCACCTGGTCATTCGTATTGGCTACCTAACAAGTTATTTTTTAAATAAATAAATATATATATATATATATATTTATATATAAAAAACTAGAGAGTGCATGGATTTCGTATACTTTCGTACATGGGAACCAACACATCTATCTGTCATTCCGATGATCATGATCGTCAATCAAAGCACATTTGACATCAACCTTTGTTGTGACTTGTTTCTGGCAAAGGGAGACATATTCATTCATAAATCACCATGCTTCACCATGGATCGAAATTGCATTCTTGGCCATAACCTTGACCACAATTCTAACCACTTTCCACAAGTTGGGATGCCCTATCTACACTCAGCTTACATCACTACCAGAAGCCGGCTTGAATTCACCATTTCTGAATCATGTAAGAGATCCTATGCTGTCATGGAACCTTCATGGTGTTGCCATACCCATTGCATGACCATTTCGGAAACTACTGGAGACAGCATGATCAATGATTGTCTCCATTGCATTGACGTGAGCACATGGCATCCGTTTATTTTTCATGATTTTTTTGATGATCGCTAAGCTCTCAAAGATTACCTGCAAAGCTCGGACTTTTTTCAACGCCGAGCTCGCAGCATTTTTCTTTTTTGTAAATTGCTTTGTTTGGTTATTTATATGGATATCTATTTATATCATTAATATCATTCTGACATAAACAGCTTCTACTTTGATTCCACCTGCTCGCTCAAAGTCTTCACTTTGCCCCCCCAAACCCAGCCCATGTCATGCCCCTAGCATCACTCCTTTGTGCAATTGCACCTGAACATCCCATCCACCCCACACTCCCGGCTCAAACAAAAAACAAAAAAACACACCGCACGTCTACGCAGCGTGTGCCAACTACGAGGATAACAGTATAGTTCAATCGTTCAACCATTACGTTAAACATGATCAATCATAGTTAACCACTGTTCACTCATCTTACCACATTATTAACCATCAAACCATAGTTATCGATAGTTAAGCAGCTTGTTGGCCATAGTTTACGATATAGTTTACCATTATCAGCCATTGGTTGGCCATTCTTAAACATAGATATGTGGGTACCACATCCTTGGGGGGAGCTGGCCCCTTGATTCACCACCTCGCCCACCGCCGAACCAAGGAACCATCCAGGGGTCAGGGTGGTAAGTGCAGGCACCTGGCGCCGCGAGGTGAATTGCTGATGATGGCCGCAGCCGGTGAGACGCGGCCGGGTGAAATTCATGGTTTATGATGGTGAAATTGATAGTTGACTAGTGCTTGTGATACACTAAGTGATAGACTAGTGGTTGACTAGTGCTTGATTAGTGGTAACGCTGTTTAGATGATGGAAAGGGATGACTACTGATTTGATGGTTAATAGCGGTTGATGGTGGTTATCTATGGACCCAACAAGCCACAACCATAGGGAATCTGATGGTTATTGGTTCACGATGGTTTGTAACGGTGGGCGCTGGGTGATGTTGATGGTCACCTCACAGTGCTTACTGGTGATGTTTGATGCTGCCAGTGATCGTTGATGATGATGCTTGGTGCTCGGTAGGGTATGCGTCATGGCTAGTAGTGCATAAGAACAAATAACATGATGGTTGATAATACTATCATAGTTTAAGCTACGAAGTTGACGTCTGGTTGATAACACGGAAAAGTGAGTGATGATGCTTTCAAAGCGACCGATGATGTTTCATGTGCAATACTACTTATTGACGGTTGACAATAGGTAATGATGGCTCATGGTTAATGTTGGTTTGTGATAGTGAATGATGCTTGGTGACCAAACACACACACCGTCAATGATTTTGGATGCTGGAAACTCATGAGCGGCAATGGTTACTGATGTTTGCCAATCAGGAAAGGCAGGTGCCCATTTTAGAGAGTTTGTTACCGTCAACTGTTCATACATGGTGGTTTCTCAAGTCATAGGGGTACCCCCAGACCAATCATCCTTTGTATTACTAGTCACTTCTAGATTTGATAGTAATAAACCAACTAGTACTGTAGTTGTTTAAACATTATTGTTCACGCACAATTCGGACTGCGATCTCACGTCCAAGGATCGTGCCCCTTGTCTAGGACAGGTACACGACCCACTATACACATGCAAAGTTAAATTTGAGAGAACATGCAGGTCGATCCCAAGTGTCACTTAAAAAACAACGAGTGTGTACAAAGAAGTCACCGGCAACAAGATCACTTATTATGGCGACGAAATCTGGAGACTGCGTTATATCGATCCTGAGGTGTCAAGTTCGGAATGCACGGCGCAGGGATTAAAGGTGTTTGATATGGTATTTTGAGCAACATGTCAAGTCTCTCCGGATTATTTGCAAAATGTGTTTTGATTATCCTAAGTGTTTCCTCCTGACATGGGATTATTGGCCTCTTTGGGACACCAGCTGTCTTGGTGTTGAAGCCAAAAGTTGCTAAACTTTTACATGGTTGTTTATGTGCTTGATAGTATTGTGGAATTAGATCCATCTTCAAGAAATTTGACAACTGACGAACAACTTTTTCCATTGCGAGGACTTGATTATTAGCCGATCTAGTTTTGTGCGGCAAAAGTAACGCATCATCCGACATGTATTCAATATATGTCACATGTCGAACCTTAGGATCAATAGGTATCGGCAATAACCTTTGTGTAACCACACGAAAATTTATACAAAGTTCGAAAAAAGAGATTCCAGGATCACTCTCATCGTATTCCTGGTGGTCGGCCACAGGCAATGGCCACTTTAGCATTTTAAGCCATTCAATAAGTTGATATGCGAAAGATGGACCCAAACTACACGCTTCTGCCATCGCAATCGTGATGTCAGGGATTGGAAGTGAAACATAGTTTGGAGGATTCCAATGGACTAATTGTAGAAAGGCATGATCAAAAATTGCTTGCTGGTTAGAGATTGGTGCATTACCTTGTTGGCTCGATGCATGCATCGGATTCTTTGGCTGAAGTCCGAGGTGTTGATGGACCTTTTGGCATATCTGCTCTTGTTTTTCCATGGAAATTTGTGTAATGTTGAGGTCACATAGGTACTAAAAAACAAAAGACATCCTTTGTTTTTCTTGGCTATGGTGTTCAGCAAAGCTATTACAAAGGTTCACAACCTCGAAGTCGTGTTCCAATGTAGCCTTAGCTGTCTTATCTGCCATGGTATTTGCTATCGCATCCCACCTGGACAGTGGGTCCCTTATATCTGTTATAATTTGATGAGCTTTGATTTTAAAAACTTTATACTTATGTTAATACCGCGAAAGACATGCTCGAAGCCTGGTAGATGTCAGCAACCACCTGCCGAAATAATCGGACTCAGCCACTTCCTTCAGAGTCTTGGTCTCTTCAATAAGTGCTGCTAAATAGCCATTATCATGCATTGCTTGAACGGCTTGAAATCGGTCGCGATTTGTGTAGACTCCGATTTTCTCGATGAAGGCTTGGTGAGTCAATTGAATAGCGAGAAGCGCAAGACGCGATGGCGACAATGTCGGAGTGTTTGTAATCCCATGTCCTGTTGCTGTCACTTCCACAACGCATATGTCGACTCCGAAATGCGCGCAAGCGAAGTCGCAAGCACCGATTCGCCCAACATGAGTCACAAACGTCTTCGTAAGAGAGAAAAGCATTTCTATTCCTGCTTGGGCACCGGCAGGTGTGGGATCTAGCATATTCGCGGTCATGGCGTTCAGAGAAAACGGTCCTTTCGTTGATTGAGAAGAGTAGAGCGGTTTCGATGCGGTTTTATTGGATATCATTCCTTATCATCATCTATTAAGCATTCTTCTCCACTATAAACCAACCATAACGGCGGCCAGGGGTTCCCTGGCGTTCCTGGCGTCCACCGGCAGCCAAACCCCCAGCCCGGCCCGGCGCCACCTTCGCCACCCAGCAACTTCTCATCGTAGCCGACCCAAATGTGGTGGCCCAACTCTGAACTCGGGATAGGTCCAAAATGCTCCCAGCCACCAGGGATGATGGGATGATGGGATGATGGGATCATGGGATGATGATGATGATGATGATGATGATGATGATGATGGTGATGATGAGGATGATGATTGACATAATTTGTGAATGGTTCGGTTCGAGTCATGCTCTCAACTCATGGTTCTAACTAATCGCTACCCTTCCACTTACCACGGAAGAAATGGTAACCAGTTCTGGTTTCTACCGGCCCGTTGTAACTGCGTTTGGTTACCAGCCCCTATTTCATGGCACTGGCAGGCGTGGGTAACGGCAAACTCATGGTTGCTCAACGAATAGTCAACAACAATGGTGCAGCAACATATCAAACTTATGATTTGGTCATCACCTCATGGTGGACTAGTGGTTTATCAACTAATGGTATCACCTCATGGTATCAAACTTATGGTTGGCTCATCAACTCAACTTGGTTAAATGATAGCTAACCAATTACGGGTAAATCAACTCAAAGATCTCAAAACTGACTGAGAGCCAATTAAGGGTGACCAATGGTGGTAAATACCAAAGACCAACCTCAAACACATTGAAACACCAAACTGAACACACAAACAAACACGCAAACCACCAAACGAATAGACAAAGCACCAACCACTTCGAGAAACACATATTTAAACAAAGTCAATGATCAACAAAGCAATACGCAAACAAAATCTATATATATATATATAAATAAAATACACAGACACAATGCGGCTCATGATGGTTAGTCATTCATCAAACCAACATAAACACTAGACGCAAGTCATAATGGTTATAGTAATAACGAGTGACTAGTGCTTAATGATTAGTTAATGTTTATGGTAGTTAATCATTTGATGGTTCATAAGTCATGATGATAGTCATCATAAATCAATAGCAATATCAATGATTAACTGACTAACTTCATATAATTAGTTGTGAATGATAACTACAAACAAACGATCGCAACTCATGGTTGGGCGCAAGTAAACACCATCCATTTCTGGCATCATGTTGTTTGGTATAATGCTCTCTTGATCCATTTTGCCAATCTCCATGGGAACCAAAGGCTTGTAGGAATACCCCTAGCTCTAATCAACCAGGGTTGGCTCGCCTCATCCGGAGTTGGTATTGCAAAACTATAGCCATGAAACCGGGGCTCCTGAGCGCTCTCTATGAAGAATTATGAATGATTAGCTTTATAGTGAGTAGTCAGGCGACTACAATACAATCATTATGATTAGGTTTATGATGAGTAATCAGGCGACTATAATTCAATACTATTCTGATTAGGTTTATAAAGAGTAATCATTATCATAATAGTCAGTTTGATAATGTTTAATAATGATTCACTACTATTGTAGTAGTCAAGCGATTGATAAGCTGTTCAACTACTATGAATTATAGTTCTATGAATTATAGTTGTTGATTATATTGGTTGATTCTGATAATTAATAGTGTTTGACGGTAGTGAATGATTAGGTTTGATAATCTCGATTTACCATTTCTTCATTATATTATATTATACTGTTGTTATTTATCAACTGCTATTCTTAGCCACTATTATCAACCGCTACTAATCATCATTCCCGTGGTTCAAAGCATTGCACCAATGGTCCCGCTGATTCCGACAAGGAGCTCTCCGTGGTATCTCCTGGGTCACCGAGTCATGTCATAGTGTCATGGAAGTGCTTCGGAAGGTTGTGGGAAACTACTCAATGAGGACCGGTGAATGATACTCTGGGTTCATAAGCTTTTGGGAAGTTAATTGATGGTCAATGGCTCTAGTTCATTCTGATTGATCATTGGGACTTAATATCAGTGATGGTCGATGGAGAATGATGCTCAATGAATGGTGAATGATGGTGAACCATGGTTGATGATAATGACACAAGTTCCTCATGACCATGGTCAATGATAGTCAATGATTGTTGAGAAGGGTTGAGTATTAATGGTAAATTGTTGATCATGATTTCCCCGAATATGATCACAATACCACGACTGTTAGCCAAATATGATCTAATATGATAACAATACATCTACAGCCCAGTGGAGCGTACCAGTTTTCTTTGCCAAATACAGCGCTTTCTCACATCACCGTGTAACAAAATAACAGCATCTCCACCGTGAAACCTGGTAACCAAATGTAACCAGTGCGTTGTGTTGCTGCCCTTGACAGTGATACCACGGCCAAATCCATGACTGCCATTATATGACACTGACGGCAATGGGGTTGTTTTCACTTGCTTCAGGGATGCTCATGGACGCAACATCTCAGAGATTCTCTTTGCCTGGCGAGCTGAAAACCTCCGCGGACGCAACGAATGTGGACATGGCATCTCCGTGTGCCATGACATCACAACAGTTTGGGCTCTGCAGTAGACGTAGATGATGGTGATCTGACTTCCATCATCATCTCCGACCTAGAGACCTGAGAATGCGAATGATGTCTTTCCTTCAGAAAAAGAGAACAAAAGGAGCGAGAAACGAACTCCTGACTGCTAAGAGCGAGCTCAAAGGTTGCAATGCTTTCTTGAAGCATAGCAGTGGGGGGTTCTGAAAATAGGGGACCCCCCAAAATCGATGGTTTAGTAGCAAAAATGACTGCTAATGGACCGGATGATTTGGGGGTACCCCCAGTTTAAGAAATCACCATATGATCATATGGGTGCTTTACATCTTAAAACTAACATTGCAGAAATGACATTCCATAGTTTTGAAAAAATTGTACCGTTGTATGTGGAACTGTTTCCAGGTAGTACTGCAAACAGCATGTGGTAGAGTTGTGTCTCTACACGTTGCTGTACTTTCTTGAAGGAACACATATATTCAAAAGCGTTCACTCATTTGCACGTAAAAGATGGTAAACGTCTATTTGAAATCAAACAGCGCTCCCTCCAAGGTACACTGCGGTATTTTGAAAACAATAATTGCAAAGGAAAAAAGCACACAAAACACATTGTTTTTTAGATAGTAGCGCGCGCAATACTGCGTAAGACACATGTTGAAACACCTTGGTGAAGAAACACATTTGTGTTTTGTCTAGTTTGACCCTGTCAGCAACATTGCACAAGTTTGATGAAAATCGCTTCTTTAATGATATGGTACCGACTTACCGATTTGCAACTGATTGATCAGTACAGCAATGAGCGCTTTGGATTTGTTTCTCCAAACATTGCTATACATTGTTGAAGGAATGCGGTGGTATGTTCGACGCACTCACTCATTTACAGGTAGAATGACACGAAATGATGCGACGCTTTTCATCTCTCTTCAAGGTGCACTGCACTGCGATCTTGTGAAAGAAATTGTGCTGGAAAATTCTGAGGTAGTTCATAGTTTGTTGCAAATGGCATTTGCTGGAAAATATCCTTAAAACAATCATAGCCCTTGAAAGGCATACTGGGCAGCTTTTTCCTGAACGCTATATTCAAGCTATTTGAGGACATAGTGCAAACAAATGATGCAGCACTTTCTTTAATAAGTACCCTCTGCTTGTGAATGAAAACGCTGCTGTGGCCCCTCAGTTGGTTTAGGTTGGCGGCTCGTACGACATTGAATTGATGGTGCATAGAACTATGGTTTGTTCAATGGTGATCTGAGGCAACTTAGAATCACTCTCAACCATGTTATCAACCATATTGCTCATCACATATTGGCAACCATATTACTAGCCATAATTCAATAGTTATATGTTATTAGCCAAACACTGTTCACCGTACTATTAACCATATTGTTTTAACCAAATACTATACTATTTACCATACTATTGACCAATTTCATTGTCCGTATTGTTAACCATATATTAACCATATTGTTGGTGAAATATTACAAGCCAAATGATCAAAACAAACAAATTGACCATAATATTGACAACATTGTCAACTAAATATTGTTAACCATATCAACCCTATTATTTCCCAAATATCTTTAACCATAGTCTATATTGCCTACCCTAGATTTCCATAGTTTACCATTCTCAACCATTGTCAACCATGGTTTATCATAGATATCAGCCATTATCTATCAATGTAACGTAGTTTACCATAGTCAAATTCTGATTCCTAAGCAACTTATACGTAAGCCTCCGCCCAGCCCTTGTAGTTCGGGCCGTGCCTCAGGTACCAGGACAGCATGTCACACCTCATCAGGACACGATTTTGTGGGAGTGGAGCAAAGACATTGAAGTTCTGGTTGGTTGGTTTTTGGTTGGTTTGTGGTTGGTTTGCGGTTGGTTTGTGGTTGGTCTGTGGTTGGTTTGTGGTTGGTCTGTGGTTGGTTTGTGGTTGGTTTGTGGTTGGTTTGTGGTTGGTTTGTGGTTGGTTTTTGGTTGGTTTCTCTGATTGGTTTCTCTGGTTGGTTTGTGGTTGGTTTGTGGTTGGTTTGTGGGTGGTTTTGGTTGGTTTGTGGCTGGTTTTTGGCTGCTTTTTGGTTGGTTTTTCGTTGGTGTTTGGCTGCTTTTTGGTTAGTTTCTGGTTGGTTTTTGGTTGGTTTTTGGCTGCTTTTTGGTTGGTTTTTGGTTGGTTTTTGGTTGGTTTTTGCCTGCTTTTTGGTTAGTTTCTGGTTGGTTTTTGGTTGGTTTTTAGCTGCTTTTTGATAGGTTTCTGATTCGTTTTTGGTTGGTTTTTGATGGTTTTTGGTTGTTTTTTGGTTGGTTTCTGGTTGGCTTTTGGTTGGTTTCTGGTTTGCTTTCTGGTTGTTTCTGGTTGGTTTCTGGTTGGTTTTTGGTTAGTTTCTGGTTGGTTTCTACTTGGTCTCCGGTTGGTGTCTGGTTGGTTTTTGGATAGTTTCTGGTTGGTGTTTGGTTAGTTTCTGGCTGGTTTCTAGTTGCTTTCTTGTTGGCTTCTCTGGTTGTTTTTTTGCCGCTTTTTGGTTGGATTCTGTTTTGTTTTTGGTTGGTTTCTCTGATTGGCTTCTGGTTGGTTTCTCTGGTTGGTTTCTCTGGTTGTTTTCTCTGGTTGGTTTTTGGCTGCTTTTTAGTTCGTTTGTGGTTGGTTTCTGGTTGGTTTTCAGCTGTTTTTGCTGTTTTTTAGGCTGATTTCTGGTTGGTTTTTGGTTGGTTTTTGGCTGGTTGTTTGCTGGTTTTTGGTTAGTTTCTCGGTGGTTTTTGGTTGGTTTTAAATTGTTTGTTTGGTTTATGGTTGGTTTTTGATTGGTTGTTGGTTGGTTGGTTGGTTGAAGGAAATGTGATTCAGGGGCATGCGACGGTTTAGAATGGCTAATCAAAGGCAAAACTAACCAACAACAACAATAAGGGAATACAATGGTTAGTTGGTGGTTTCCCAAAATAGGGATACCCCAGTTTTCATCCAGTTGAATAGTCATTGATAGCAATAAACCCATTTGCTGGGGATTCCCTGTTTTGAGAAACCACTGGAACCACCATAAAAACACAACATGGCCTTAGTCGACCATCCCAAATACACATATATAGGAGAAAAATCAACAATATCAACCCAGCGGAGTTGGAAAACCGCTGCTGCTCACCTGGTTATAGAAATAGGGCCAGAGTTTCCCATAATTTACTATCTATTTCATAGGTAGGGTACTTCCCCTATAAACAAATAGGGTAAGGATGTTGGGTTGTTTTTTTCAAGAGATGAACAGCTATAATTACAAGAAGTACGGTAGCTTTGTCTTTTTTTGATGTTTTATTTGTAGGCCAATCCCAGTGACAAAGTGAACGGCCACCCGTACCTCTCCGCTGCGGCAAAATGCTTGATCTTCAGCTTCGATGCTGATTTGAAAGGTAACAACATTCTTGTCATGAGACCGCATGATGCTTGACGCTCTTGAGTAGCAACGCTTGAACGTTTGGTGATGTTAATTATTGTTAACAATATGGTTACACATATTTGGTTAATAGCATGGTGAACGCATAATATGTGGTTAGTTATATGGTTCATGGTATGTGGCATTTTTGTTTCAATGTTTGTCCTGCCACATGGCCTAGCATATGTCTTAGATTAAAAACAACAAGTACACTTTGTGAACACATCAGAATATTCAGAGGGTAGCCGCCAGCAGTTTCCTGGGGGGTGCTGGTAGATCACAATTCCCTGAAATATAATCAATATTTGGACACACATGGTTGTGGGTCAAAATTGGGTACCCCAAAACCCATGGGTTTATAATAGATGTCCATTATAAATGGCCATCTTGGAGGTTGATAATTTTGACCCATAGCCGACATGATCATTCTTCTACCCAACCCAAAAAATGGGTTGAGCCAAAGCATTATTACCCATTATTTGCCGACCAGTGACTAAGCCTTCTGAACCATCATCATCCGATGCTACTCGGTATCAATGTTATCCATTATTGGTGGTTTACTATCAATCACTATCAAAAATCCAAAGCAAACAGCAGTATTGACACATGACTACTAACATAAACCATTATCAACTGGTCGGTTCAACCTGCAACCAACTGGTAGAACTCTGACTTTAACAAGCACAATCATGCCAAACAAATGCTGATATTCCAGCTGTGCCTTGCTGGTGGCCATGGTCAGTACACTCAAGGGATATCACTGGTTATCTCTGGGTCCCTGGCTTGCTCGTTGCCCCTGGGCCGCCGCGCTTCTGGCCATAGGAATTCCCCCAGTGAATCGATCTGGCCCAGTAGCCTCGCTCATCAGCCTCGTTCATGTGCCGTTCATCTTCGTTGGTTGATTGGTTTGTTTGGTTGGCCAAGGTTACGTTGGCGGTTGGGTATCTGTTGGTTGATATTTGGTGGCGGTAGCCTCATTGTTGGGGATCAGGTTGCGGATCAGGCTGCTTGCAAATGCTGAAGCTTTGCGAAGGTAGGTCAATAGGTGTTGTAGGCAGGTAGTTTGGTTGATTGCTTTGGGGTTAAGCCGACATGCTTGAGATCGGGTTGGTTGTGGTGGGTGGGGGTCAGTCACTTGGTTGGCTGGCTGGCTGGCTGGTTGGTTGGCTGGTTGGTTGGTTGGTTGGTTTGTTGGTTGATTGGTTGGTTGGTTGGTTGGCTGGTTGGTTGGTTGGTTATGAATCACATGAAGTGGATGTTTTTGTCGGTGCTGGTTGGCTGGTGGTTGGTGGTGCTTGGCTTGGCGGATGAATGAGCCACCTTCCTGGGTGAGCCTGCGCCACCAAAGCTTTGATTCTCCGCGCTGGAAAGCGTCAATATTTTGACAAGTCAACTTTGGTGGTTTCTTCAGCCATAGGGGACCCCCAAAACTGGCTTGTTTATTACTATAAACATCTAAGATGATTTGGGGATACCCCCATTTTGAGAAACCACCATATATAACAAAACAACCAACCAACGAGAACTTGAATGGCACTGCACCTCAACAGCCTCTTGGGGGTTCTGAACCACACGAAGAATTCAATCTTTACGACCAACCGGTACCACCACATCAGGCTACGAACCCTAGGTTTCTTGTTTAGCTATCAAACTCATAGATCCCTGCTATGGCCGCACCACGACTGTAAGCCAAGCAACAACATGAAAAAGAAATGCTACAGTCATGTCATACAGGATGTGATGAATATTCCCATAATCTGGCAACAATCTACTGGGCCAAAATTCATCTAAGCACCTCCTAGGACAATCCAACCCTGACGGATGGCTACCGAACGCAGTTGGGTACTCAACCCTTCACCAACATCGCCGTAGCCTACCTGGATTGCATAGGGAGTTCCATTGAGGTGCTTGTGGACACGTGGAGAACCATGATGGTTTTCGTGGGTCTGGACCAAAATGCTATGGTACTTGCAGTATGCACGATCGATATGCGTAACATGAGGGGGCCCCCTGGTTGAGTAAGTTGGTTTATAACTATGATGGTAACTACCATCTATGGTGGATGGAACTATCGCTAAATGATTGTTTAGCCAACTTGCAACTCGGGGGCCCCACCTTGTAACTTGGTGATTTGTTGATAAATGTTCAATACTGGCTAAAGACCAACAGTTCCAACAGTTCCTGACAAGTTGTTGATTGTCATTCATCATCCTTAGTTGTTGCTTAACTTCTTCACAATCTTTCCGAAGCTTGCTTAGCAAGCATGATAACAAACTTCAACAACTAAAGATTGGTAAAAACAAAAAACATGTTATTGTTTGGAATAACAAACAACCAACTGCGATCCATGCCACCCCCTCCATAGCGACACAGACCCTGCCGAGCTGCATGGCAAGTGCAGCAATGATTACAGGTCTCATCGTTGTACTCTGCCCCTTCAGTGCAGGTGCTGCCTTGGTACATCTGCAGCAGTCCGGAACTGGCGGTCTCTGAAATCTCAATGGCGGGCGTATATGATTCTCTATGAATACTTGACATGTTATATGATATGTCTATCTTGAACAAGCCAAAACATCAATGTGTCGTGTTTTTTAATATACATATATATTTACATGTTTATATATGTATATATGTATGTGTCTTTTACACACATTGTTTATACACACTCTGAACACTGCATTGCTGGCCTTAGACAGCGTCCAACAAAAATGATCTTTGTTGTTTCTTGTTCGGGAAAATATCTACAGCAGTGAAGATATGATTCATGACATGAAGCTACCCGACCAAAGTCAAGTTGGAATCTCAAACAACCTCTGCCGGTTGGTGGTTGAACTACCCCTATGAACAACAACAGTCAACCAACCAGTGGTTGATAGTTACCAGGGAAAGAACAAACCTTGGAACCACCAACCTGTCTGCAATGTCGCGTTTTCGCTCAACAAAGCAAACCAACGCTCGTGGCTGTGGCAGCGGCAACAGCAGAACGCTGCTCCAAACGGCTCTAGTACTTCCTTTCCTTACTTGGGGCTACCGTGGTTGATACTGGTTGATACTGGTTAATCATGCTAATCATTGGTTGATAGATGCTTGACAATGGATAACTGACCAATAAACTACGGTTCTAGGGCTTGGTTCACTTACCTTATAGGTCATTTATTGTGGTTCTATGCCAGTCGTAACCCCCACTGCACGTCTAGAAAGTCGCCCCCGAGACCTGAGGGTCAGCAGAACCCAGGTTTCTTGCCAACGGTGCTGCGAGAATTGTCGGCAGCCTCCCGTGCAGGTGCTTCCTTCCAATTCTACGGCAACCATGATGCACCATCAGAAAGGTTTGAAACCGAAATAATGCCAATTATGTAATTATCACCAGCATCATGGTTCATGATAATTACATAATTGGCCGGAAAGAAACTAAAACGGTCAGAAACTAAAACTAAATTGGCCTGATAACTACATTATTGCCATTACATAATTGGCACCGTTAGAAATTAAAACGAAACAGGCCCGAAAGGGGGAGCATCACAGGCATGCCGGTGCTTCCCAACTCAGCACAGCCAACGTTACCAGCCCTGTGCAGTCGTCGCCCAGGGAAATTTCAATGGTGAATTAACCTGGCAGTGGAAAATTCACCAATGAAATCGATGCTCTCCCAGGTATTTGCTATCAAAAATGATGGTTTCCTACAAATTTCCTATCCAAAAAAAATGGTTTTCCATTTCCAGCTTCGTTTACCAAACGCTCATGATGCGCTCCTGGCTTTGCCCACAGCACGGTGGACCCCACCCACCAGCCCTCGCCCTCGCGGAGCCCAGGCGCAGACCGTGTCTGATTCTCCGTCGCACACGTCCGTGTCGGGACACCAATCTTCCACCCTTAGCGTTGCGTGCGGCGAGTGCAGCTGCGCAACGCTGGCGTGGGACCGGCCTGGTGTTTTTGAGCTTTCCCAATGTTACCCAGCTGCTTTTCACACGGCTGAATTTGAAAAAAAAAACTGTAAACAAGAAGGTTTTGGTGAACATTGTAGAATCATAGATTATAAATATGTTTCAAAATCGGCTTGTAGTTGTTTTCATCCAGCAATGAACATCATTTAGACCCTCTTTAAGGTTATCATGGCCATGATTTGAAACATCCAGCCATGTTTGGGGGACAGCATGGCAGGCAGCATTCTGTACTTCAATGTTTCAAGCAACATGATATGGATAGTGAGCCAGAACGGCTGCTTCCCTGCAGCAGTTGGGGACATGTCGGGAGCTGTGAGGGATCCACCATGATCAGGAATCATTAAGAATCATTAAGAATCGTTCCCTATCGTTTGCCTCATGAGACATCATTGGAACATATCAACCATCTTTATATATCATTCATCATCATAAGGTGCCATTGACCATGTCTAGCCATCATTAACCATGATGCACTATCTTGGCCCATCTCAAATCATCAGTGGCCATAATCAAATCTCACTGGTCATTGCCGCATCGTTGACGATCATTTGCCATTTCTGATCATCATGTGGCATCTATTGGCATAAACATCACCATTAATCATCACAAATGACTTGCCATCATTGACTATCATGGACCATCATCAGCCATCATTAACCATCATTAGCCATCAGTAACCATCAATTCATTAAACATCAAATATCCATCAAACAACAATCATTAACCATCAAATAAGCATGATCACTCACCAGTTTCAGACCCCTTGAGTAACCAGATTTACTGGACCTCAAGGCCAAGATAGCTGGCAGTCCCCCACAGTGAGTGACTGCTCTTGAGCAGCCTTGTCTTAAGCTGGTCTCTGTACTCAACTAACGATGATTGCACATTGTCTATACCAAGAAGGTCTGCATGTGACAGCATTAGGTACGGGAAGGAGCCTATCAGATTTATAGCTGATTTGAACTGGCGCGACCAAGCCCAAGTACACTTCTACTGTTCAAGTAGTAATTGCAAAGACTCACCAAACATGCAACAAATAAAACAAATGACAAACATTAACCAGCAATGAAAGAACAACTAAAACCAAGCAACGACAACAACAACACCGACACCAACACCAACGCCCACGCTAACAACAACAACAACAACAACAACAACAACAACGACAACATGAACAAGGAACTGTTTCATCCAACAACAACAGAGACAACAGGCAGCAAAAACAAAAACAACGCCTACCAACAGGGACAACAACAAAACGACAACCAGCCACAGTTGCAACGGTTCCGAGGACTGCAATTTCTCTTTGTCATGGCGCCATGGGGGTCGATTCTCTTGGGTATACTCCGCTTGCAACAAGAACCTGAGGCCGCAGCAGGGGGGGAATTGCTGGGGAATTGCTGATAACGCTATAGGAACAATGGACAATTGATGCTTCGTTGGTTGTTAATATTGGAGTAATGGAGGTAACTCTGCTTCAACACCAGCTAAGCATATCCAAAAAGTACAAGGTGACATTTGGGATTAATCACTTTCCAGAACATGTGTAAATGGTTGAGAATGGTCCGTTACATTAATAGTTGATACTCATTGATACTGGTTGATCATATCCGTATTTTATAAGATTTATTGATGGTTGATAATGTTCAAGAATGGAAGCAATATGTGAAAGTGGATTTGGTGGTTTCCAGAAAATGTGCATGTTCAAAAATACTCAAAAATGTAAATATCTGATGCTTAATAAGGGATAATCGTCGCGAATTTTCTTGAATATTGGCATAAACAATTAGGTAGTTTCTTCCATTTGGTTAGAAGACTCTTCTATTAGAAGACTCCTTGTAGCTCCCCCTTTCAAGGGATACGGTCTGGATACGCATGGCTCAGCTCCCTCCCAACCGACAGCCACGAAGTTTGTTCTTGTTGCTCTTGGACTCCTGTTGTGGCTTTTGTGACCCCGCTGCTCGGTCCAAGAGTTGATGTGATCGAGTGAAGCTTTGAGTTTTGAGACCTCTTTGTCCAGGGGCACTTTGCAAGTCTCGAGGAAAATAATTGAAATTGGTGTCGTTGTGGGACCCTGCCCAAGCCAACTCGCAACATAAGTAGCCATCCCCTGGTAATTATGATTGAAAGCAACACATATTGTCAGAGACTTGAAACCGCAAATCCCGTGTAGTTCGCAATGATCATCTGCACAAGCTTTAATAGTATTGAGCCGCACATGAATTCTTCAATAGGTCGTAGAACCCTTGATGAAACTTTTCTCTTTGAGGGGGTATAGGGTAAACACAACACTCAACATCTAAGCTAGTGGCTGTGAGTCAACCTGTCTTCAAACAACTTGGCAAAGTTAGAGCATTCAACATAATCTGAGCCCCGGATTAATAAAGCTCGTCAATTGATTTGTGTTTGATTTTTTTAGTGTTCGTTAATGAATTCGTAATTTACTTTTGGTATTCGTTAATGAATGTGTTCTGGCCCTCAGGTCGTCGGCCAAAAAAAGAAATGTTTACTTTGTTTCCTGGGCTTCGTTTTTATCTTGTGACTTTGATGTCAACCTCACTATGATACATGGTTTATGCACTGAATTGAAATTAGTGCGCTGATAGATGGACAACCTAGAGATTCTTGGAGACCAATAATTTTCAATCTTTCAAGATTTTCGGTCCCGAGCCCAAAAACCACGATTTGTGGATTTGGCTTGATTTGCATGTGATGGCACATACTATGAGATGAAACTATGATTATCATCATATAGTCCTAGAATAACCTTCCACAACCAGATCCAACCCCCTCCACGCCAAGCCAAAGCCTTTAGCAGCCGCTGCGGCAGCGACTTCGAGGAGGTGGGGGAACTCAGGTCTGGGAAGAGTTCCCCCAAGCAACAAAAGCAGCAAGCAAGTATCGCTGCAGGACCCGGGTTTCGGCGGTCATAGCACTCACCCTCCTAGCTAAGAGTGATGTGCGTCCTATAAAATCTTCTGCCATAGCACAGGAAAATGCTAAGGGGTTCAGGGGCTTGTGCCCTTTGCTGATACAGGATTTCATGTCATGAATGACATGATGGAAATAATGAATTTTTGGTTTGTACACCCACAATGGACGCCGCAAGTTGAGCGCTGCTGATGCCAGCTTCGCATAAGCCTGAAGAAACGTCAGTCCAGCGTCAACGATCTTGGTAGCCGTGTCAACTTCCTGGGGATGAGCTGTGGGAACCAGGAACCCAACCAATACCCTTCTTAATCAGTTTCACTTGGAAAGACCACATTTATTCCATCTTAGTATCAAAGAAACACATCATTACTGCACATACAGCCAAGAATCTATCCATAGATCAGAAGCATACATGTTGCCCATACAGACTCCGATGGAGCGACTTGCCACACCAATGTAATGTAGCAACCTGTCATCCAAATGATCATAGATCTCTGAGATGTACTGGATGAAATTGATGATTTTCGCTGTGTCAGACGCCTTGCTCCAAGTTCCTGTTGGATAAACTTTTGAGGCATCAGGAAAACCCAGCATGTTTCGGTTGAATGTTGCAATGTGGGTGGAAACTTTGAACATTTTTCTCCAGAGTTTGAACGCACTGTTCAGAGCGATCAGTTGTAACTCCACACTTTGAGCATCTATAGATCCGAATGTCACTGGCAGCATGTAGACCAAGCTAGAGGCTGCAAAGTCTTGGCCAAATCCTGCTAAATAGATGTGAAATAGATCTGGGAGGAAAAACCTCGCTGGACGTTCGATGTACCTGTGGCAGAAATGCACAATGGGAGGTTCCTCATTGGCATCCCAAGGTGGCTCGGTGAAGGACTCCATGGCAGCCATCCAAGCAGGGACCTCAGAGTGGATATCCTCAAATGGATATTTGACATCACCTGCTGGGCAAAGCCAGCAGCACAATCCCTTTGATTGATTTTTTTTCTTCTCATCAATCGGTCCTTTTCTCGTCGTGGAATACCAGCGGGTCATTTGGCCAGCTCGGGCCTGTAGCTTCAAGTCTCCTTTCATGCCGATACAGACCAATCGTATGCATCGATTCCCAACATAGATCCCAGTATCAAAGCATTCCCTCAAATCAGCTCCGAACTGAAGGAGGATCTCTTGAAAGCGCTCGTTACCAGCATTGTCTTTGTGAAGTTTACCAGAAAGGGTACCCCACAGGAAGTGTGTAGCATAGCTATGGCCCAACAAGTTTACCTGCATTTTGTTCTTTGGCTTCCGGAATCTCCTGATATCTGGATCCTTTCGATTAGCTTTGCCAGTACCATTTCCTATAGCAGAAGACCAATTGAACACCATGTATTCCGACTTCTTGAATCCTCTGCCACCATCCGCATGGCAATAGATTGGTATACAATCAGACCATGCCACATCTTGATCTGAATTTTGGGAGAATAGCTCGAAGTCCGGGTGTATTTTCTGGAAGTTGGCCCAAAACTCATGCAGCACTGGACCTGAGCTATCAAACCTGATTCCACCAATCAAGCGGTAAAGATTTCCAGTGTCCTTCATGTACTTCAAGAAGTCCAAAGGTTTCAGCCGGGGAATCCCCTCTGCCAAGACATTGTCAGTGATCGGAGTAATTGGGATTGGTAAGGTCAACCCAAACTGTTCGAAGATCGGATGAATGTTTTCTTCTGCATTCTGATTAATCCTTGCCACCTTTTTCACAACACCACAGTGTGCCACTGCACTCTGGCTGCCCGATGCGTCTGCCCAGGCCGATTTCGCATAGTCGACGACCCGGGAGCATGGCACCTCAGAAGCCGTGGCAATGGGAACCTTATGTTTGGGACGTGGTGGGGGGCAACTTGAAGATAGTCAAAGTACTCTCAAGCAGATTGGCTGTGGCAACAATCTTTTTTTCTTTCGGGATGTTGAATCACATCATGGCAGATTTAAACACTAGATAGGTGAAAAAAGGTCCGCGATCCATTCGCCTTCCTTCACCACCCGGTCTAACATTCCTGCAACCGGGTTTGTTAATTTCCTGCTCAATCAAAACAGCTTCCATCAAAGCTGCTTCTTCCCAACTAGCGGCTGCGTACAGGACATACATGCATTTGAATTTCTCCTGGCAAAAATAGTAACCAGGAGTTGGAGAAGCGAAACAAGGTTGCTTGTAAAATCGAAGCATCGGGTCAGCAGTGATTCCTATTTTGTACACTGTTGGACCCTTCTCCAAAACTCTAGATATGATTTTTCTACAACTGGCCAAAGCCTGGCCAGTGTTTGCAGTGGATGGTGGCAATTTCAACCACACTAAAGCATCCCTGCCCAAACCGTTCAGAACAAGTTTGCGTAAGTTTGGAAGTTCTCTCAAAGCTGGCCGGAAAAGATTGAAGGATTCTTGACCTTAGATGATCACAAGAACCCCATAGATGGCAACAGATTCTTCAACCGCTTGTGAAGCAGGATGAATGCATATGATGTCATATCATGATATCATGTTTTCCCATATGCTGACATAATGTATTATTGCTTGAAATCTGGGAATGTAAGCTTCACACATTTCTTGTTTTCATCATGATCCGGAAGTCCAAACGAAGGAACCATCTCATCCGAACATTTCTGTCTCTTTGCCGATCTGCAAGGTGAAGGAACGCAGGGTTGTCGAACATTGGTGGTCTGGAAGCCTGGCAAAGAAACATACCGCTGTGTTTTGTGTACCTTTGAAAGTAGCGTCAAGCACATATGTGTTTGTCAAATGTTGAAAGCATGTTATCTTGCGTCCAAGTAGCACTCTGGGGTCACCGGGGTGGACACAGGATCGGAACATGGCTTTGAAATACTAAATCCCAACAGTTCTTCTAACCACTCCTGTTCATCTTCCATGTTGGGCCAAACTTTGGAAACTTCGGCAAGGTGGTACCATCGGCGAAACAAGTGACCAAAGTAACTGACTCCAGCACCCACTTGAGTTCGGCACACCGCTGCCAACCAGTTCAGCAAGGTGTTTGGCAGTCGCGCTAGTCTTTCCACCTGGCATGGTCCGACATCAAGAGATGGGTGACCCGGGATAAGGTCTATGGGATAAGGTCTATAGTGGGATGTGAATAGGTTCTGACTTTGGGGACCAAAACGAAGGTTGACCTTTCGTTTGCATAAGGATTTGCGATAGCAATGGCAAATCCCTTGAGCTTACTTCTATTGATTTGCAGGCGACAATGCAGTGTAGTTTTTCCCCAGCGTTGAAGCATCTAGACTTTAAACTGACAGGCTCCCCCTGCATTATTGCAAGGCTGGCTCGTCAATGACCCCATGGAATGGCACGTAGTTATGCCAAGTCAAATTACCTTGTTAGTCCGTTGCTAACATTGAGGTGTGGTAAAACAGAAACTCAAGCGAGGTGGGGTCGCGACAGCTGGTCTCAAAGCAAGATTCTGGAACAATGTTCTATTTCAGGTTTCAGCTGTAAGAACCCCAAATGCCCACAGTACTTCACTCGTCATCCTCCTTGGGCACCACCTTCTTCGGCTTGCGGATCATTGGCCTAAGCACCGGTTTCATTTAAAGTAGTGAACTGTCATTTCCCCCGATATGTTTCAGAGAATGTGACTTTGTTGTCGGAGAAAGATGACTTGAGGATTCTACCTGCATTTCTTCTCCAGCGCCGACCACATAGAGATCCTCAGGAGCAGCGCTGGGATATGAGGAGTTTTGGTGATCGATTTCTTGGTTATCTCAGGACTTGGCAGTTTCTTGCTTTGAATGAACTTCTTGGACAGAAGTTCCGACCTTAGGAGTAGACAACTCCATACAGAATGATATGTTTTTGTTACTGGAACTTTCATAGTTTACTAGATGCAACTTGTCAACAAATTTGTACCCAAGTAACCCTTGAGATGTTTCTCCAGCTTTCAATTCAGCTGCTGTGTTGGCAAAATCATCGTAGAGGGAAGACACTTTCACATTCATATCGTCCACGTCGGGTTTGACCCTCAGTTGAACATGACGGTTTCACTGAGCACAAAAGGAATATATTCAACAAAAGCAGCGACCCAATGAATATATCTAGATAAATAAAGAAATTTCAAATGATATTGTTAACCATGACTCTTCTTCGCAGCCGGAAGCTCCGAAGATTCCAGCTTATCTGAAAGCTGGCTGCACTTGTTGGTGACCTGCAAAAGTTCCTTCAAATGCATATCGATCATGTGCGCCTTGCAGGAGTGCTGCAAATGCAGTGGACCGCTGGGGCACCCAATGGGGCTGGAGATATGCCTGTTTTGTTTAAACAGTAAATCTGTTTGACCACAAAAAACAATTGCTTTATGCCAGTGCCTGTGTGGGTTTCTTCACTTCCTCAGCCGGGCCCTTGCACCCTAGAGATCTAAGACAAATGCCATCTTGCATTTTTTCGATCTTGAAAGAATCAGTGGTTCCTTCAGCATCGACGGACTGCTTGAGTTTCTCCTTTTGGAGATTCTTCTCGCTGCCCTCAACCCGGATGTTGCACCAATAGTAAACGATAGTAGGATCCACTTCATCGTTCCTAGGGGCATGACAAATAAAGACAAAACCAACAAAAATAACCGCATCAATGCTAACAAGTTAAACTACACATCCGCATTACACGTTTCTACTATAGGCCTGCAGAAGGTGGTTAAGCCTAAGGTGGAAACTCTAACCCCATAGTTCAGTCTATTTTGAAAACAAAGGTGGAAAGGAATCACTAGGTTTCCCTTTGATTCTATGGTGTCAAATGGTTCAACTTCCAAAAAGGTATATAAATCAATTACATATTACATATGGGTCCGTATTCTTGAACTTGGTGATGTTTCAACTTGAATGATTTTAACAAATCTGTACATCTGAGGTATGTGAGAAGAACAAGGTGCATCATGTAGGTAGGGTCATCTTGTCCGCGTTTGATCGTGGCATCGATCTTGGACCTTGGTTTTGGCTGGTTTTGCGATCTGTTTCCAACACACAAGTAGTCAGTTTTTGTAAACAACCAACATGAACGTAGTCAATCATTTCAGCCAACTGACTGCTTGAAGTGCAAGATGGATTTCATCTCTTCGGGGGTATAGAAGCCACCTTTATGATCAAGCTCGTGGATCTTCTCTGCAGACCTGGTCAACTGAACCTTCTTGATAAAGCTGTCCTATCAGGGTGACCGGTAGGAGTGTGTGCGGGTGTGTGTGTGTGTGCGTGTGAAAGGTGAGGTCCCCTACCATGGCTCCAAAAAACCCTACAAAAGGAACACTAAGAACCCTTATACCCCCATACTTCAAACATTTGAGAAACAAACAGGTAACCACCATCATCATAGTGGGGAATTGTCCTTGTCACCACCTGTAGAGACGAATGCTTCAAACAGTTTGTCCCTCGATGCCCCCTTCTCATTGTACTGTTTGAAGATGTCCATGGGAATCGTGATCCTACCAGAGCTTCGTTTAGGTTCGCATTGACGCCGAAACTTGCCATGGAGGTAATCATACTCTTCTGCAGAGATGATCAGGCTGCCGACTCTTTTGACTCCCCTCGAAGTATTCTTCGAACTGTCCTTGTGTGGTTCAAAAGTGTCCAAAAGTATAGTTGCCTAAAGTGACATATAGTTAGTGAAGGTACAGGTCGATAAATATATGCAAGTTAATAAATTGGAATAGCTACAGAAAGGCCAACCAAGTATGTTTTGTCCTGATGATGACTATCGACTATCAAATTATCAATCGTAAAGTGGATAATGATTCCCTGCCCCAGCCTTACTTGACAACTTAGAATAATGCAAAATTGTCATGAATCAGTTGCTAACAACATGGTTGTAGGTTCGATGGCCCCTGGAAAATGGATTGGTAAACCCGTTTATAGCTTTTGCTAACTACGAGAACTGTAGTGGTAAGAGGTAGCATCGATATAGTCCCTTGAATAATTAAGTTGGGGGGAGTACACAGCAATCAAGGTGCATAGGAAGTGAAACCCAAGTTTCAACACCCTTCCCCTCGACACTGGCCGAGGATGGGGTGGAGGCAGCATCTGAGCTTGGCGTATTTGTCGAAGGTGTTCTTGTGGCAACGCGTGCCTCAAGCAGCATGTTTTGAGGATGTGGTGCCATGAAGGATGGAGACAAGGAACATGGAAAAAACAATAATTGTGGTCATTGCTTGGCGTCAAGGTACTGAAATGCCATTAATGCCATCGAGGACTGAAGTGGTATCAAGCTTTCCCAGCGGTGAACGGTTTGCATCATATTTGCTAGGAGGTGTGGAGCAACCATAGGGGTCTGTGGTGACAATGGCTCCATCTAGGTCCAAGTTAGAATCTGGAGCCACTGTCTCGTTGACACCTTCATCACCCAAGGAGTAAACCATAGCCGTAGCTAAGTCAACATCGTCCATTTCCCAATCAGCTCCAGCATCAGCTTGGCACTCTTCAGGAACCTGAGTGGCAGGTGATAAACCAAGCTTTATCTAGGCCATGGACAAAGGAACTCCTGAAATACACAAGGTGCATGTATATATTATCATTTTACGTAATTATGTTCTACTCGATGTGTGTGTGTGTACGTACATTGCGTGTATATCATTTTCCAGAAAAAACATGGGAAATGACACATATCAAAAAGATATTGTTTGGTCTAGGTACTTCCAAGCCTGGCTCCGATGGACTGGGATACTCAAAGCACTCAACAGCCGGTTCTTCCTTCTTAACATTCAAAGGTTCTTCAGTTGGAATGCCATAGATATCACCTGGTTGGGTTTCTGCCTCTGCGATTGCTGCACCTGCGATCTCAAGTTTTGCACCCATGTCCTATCAGGGAAAAGCAGAGGACCCCAATCCGGAATATGTTCAACTTTAATAGTTGAAATGCGGTTAGATAGTTATCAGGTAAGCTATTCCCCATTCGACAAGACTTTACTTAGCAACATGCCCATGAACCATTTTCCTCGATGAGAGACTTCAACTCGATTGGGTTGTCTGGGAGCTTCATGTTTGATACGGCATCGTCCAACGAGGAACAGCTCCACATGCGACTCTGGAGCTCGACCATGTTATGAAAGATCGGCTAAAGGCTTTTCTGTATAAAAAACGGACTTGGTGGGCAAATGCTACAGCGATGTAGGACAATAAGCACATGAACTTGCATATTATAGTTGTGTTTGGGATATTTTGGGTTCAAACCATCTCAAAAGTTAACCCCAAAGAGCTCTGCAAAAGACACGGAAAGAGCGTCAAAAAGTTGGTCTTTCGCGTATGTTCTGCGTCATTCCTGCGCTGGATTTTTGGTCGTGGGATTTTCAATCGAAGCTGGTTTTTTGGTCGTTCGCGTCTGAAATTTGGGCTTCCGCGTCAAGTTTTTGATCGTTGGTGTTGAATTTTTGGTCGTTGTCCATCCAAGTGTGCCCAAAATGGTTCGAAACCCATAATAGTAATGATAAACTCAAGTCAGATAGTTCTAAAAACTACCCCTGCAATGTGGAACCACAATTTGGAAACAGTGTTGGGAAGTCCTTCATATTGTGAGGTATAGGTAGTGATCACAAAAGTAATTGTTTAACAAAGCTGTTTCCTTTCCTGGCAAACCAAAGGGAAAAGCCGTGCAACACATTGCGACTTCTTTTTAAGACACCTGCTGGTATCCATTCAAATCTTTCTTGGGAGGATTTCCTTCCAAGCTTTGGGGATTCTCAGGCTTTTTGCCCCGTACAAATATCTAACTACATCTCGCATAGAGGCATCGTCCCACATGTCGGCCTCCCATTCCCACCCTTGCCAGAACTCAATGGCGTCAATGGAAGGATCGTGGGATACGTAGTTGCATTGAGGTTTCAGGAAGCCCAACATGTTGGCAATCTTGCGGCCAAACTGTGGCGTGTAGTGCCTCAGGTGAATCTATAGGTGAACCAAATATATGGTATAGGCCTATACGGTATAAGCACATTTCCTAAATTCTAATTGAACCACATCTATAATGAAAGGAATTCCCTGATATGGATTCACCATTAAAAAGAACATATGGTTTCCTGTCCAGCTGAGGGTCTCAGTTGGCTGCAAATCTGAGGTGCCATGAAAGCGAAGCCGCCCCGACGAGTCCCGGTACTGCTTGCAAGGCTCCGGGTTATGCTCCCGCTTCGCTTTTGTTTGGGCAACCTGGAGCTTGCGAAGCTGTTTTGTCCAAAACATCCCAATTGATTTTGAACTGGACCATAAGATAGTTCTCTTGGGAGAGCCACTGCCGTAGTGCCACATCCAAAAAGTGGAGCAGTACACCTAGTGGGACAAATCTCACAAATTAAACAAGCAAACCCTTCAGATTGGACCCAAACATAATCAAACATACATCAAAATCATATATAGTTCAATGTTTAAATTCACTACCGTATGTTATCCTGGTGATTAATTTCAACACTTTTCAATGGGCAGGGTGTTGTTTAGTAAGGCTAAACCTTCCCCCAACCTTAATGGAATCCAGGATTTGTTGCATCCGGGTGTGGAAGAGCAGGATGCTACTTCGGGGCTGTTCAATAACAAAAGTGCCATGTAGCGCCACTGTCGCAAGGATCAGCAAAGCAACCCTGCAGGGATCAGGCAAAAGGAAGCCAAGGATTCAGGATGGTCTTTTAATTAGTTTCTTGCCAGCCATATCCCAACCAATCACTATATCCATGTATCGATTATGAAATGGAATACACAGAGATTGCATTTCTATATCGAAACCATGCTAGACTATTTAGATCCGGTTCCAGGTTCCAACCAAAACTGGCTAATCAAATAGACATGTTTGGAAAAGCTGGGGACTTAAACGGCTGTCCTGGCTACTTGCATATTGGCACTTGCCACGCACTCAATATCTTCGAAACCCATAGGGTTAACTGGACTTCTGCCAGTTGACCCACGCGAGGTCGTGATCCATGTGCTGCATTGAACTCCAAGCCAATGAACAAATCCATCGGGATCTCCAGATAGGACCGCTGTCAAAGCTGCCCTTAGGTAATCATGAACTACAAAACCCAAAAGTTGAGGGATTGAAGGACAGCTACAAACCACCCTAAGTTGGGCCAACTTGATTGGTAAGCAAACATAATCAACTATGTTTAGGTACATAATGACCACTCATGGGATGCCGGCTATGTTTCAATTGCTCGGGGAAATCTTCCCATCAACAATCCAAAGTAGTATTGGGGGACATCTCCAGAAAAGGTTTCCCATAGATACAAGCACATATATATCAAAAGAAGATTGAAATTATCCTCCTCTAGTTTTCAGCCAAGGTTCCCAAACCCTGATGATGAATTGATATCCATGGATTTGGTGTACTTAATATCCAGGGCTGACACGACATGCTTTGGGAAGCACGACTTCACTTGCAAGGAGGCCGCCGCATTCCCGGCAAAGCTTTCGATAAATAAGGTTCCCTGCCAGGCATCAACCCCCCAACTGTAAAGTGTTTCCAATATAAGAGTCCGTGATATCTCCATATACTTGATAATATATGTCAAGAAAATGGATTGTCAAATCACAAGTATTGGACCGAACCATTTCATCCACCCAAGCCTGCTCCGTCGGAATATTAGGATTCCATAGAAGCAATAGGCATGCAAATGCCAAAACCTGAGAGGAGGGCATGGACCCTGCTATAAGTCAATCCCACCATATTCTCAACAAGTTCTAGGTATAAAACCATTGAAATAGTGAACCATGTTCAACTGACATACCTGAGGGATGCTAAGGGCTAGACCTTGGGCGCATTTACCCGACGCAAGCGTTGCAGCAGTGCAGTCTCTGACCACTGGACCATTGCTTTACAGGTCCCAGCTATGGATTATATGGATACCACCTTTGGACTGGAGATCGAAATGGCTCCAGCATAGATGATGTTTGCATTGATTTGTGGAGGATGTTGCACTGACAATGCACTGGGTTAGTCTATGGTGTTGATTTCAAATGCCTCCACTCCCAATCTGCAAAGCATGCCCAGCGCCCCAAGTCTGCAAACTGCAAACAGGCCAGTGGTGGCTGGAGCTGGACGGCGGCGCAACTTTGTTGAAGAGGCCGCGTTTGTATTCACGGACATTGCCATGCACCTGCGCCAACGGATGTCATGGGCTTGTTCTTACCTACCATACAGCTGTGGAACTAGAACATAAGATGCAAAGTGATTGATACCATTTACTATATACAGATTTGAGTTGCTGTCCCTAGTTTGTCCAACCTGTTTGGGGTCGGTTAATCAACCTTTCAAACCAGCAAAACTGGAAGGAGAGCGGTGGTTTGTTTGCTTTTTCTTTTCACATCTCGCTTTTGAAAGTTCTGGATGCCCCAGCGAAAAGCCCTTGACACATCAACATACTGGAAAGATGTCGGAAATGTTTGTAGTTAAGTCGTGTATTTGTCCTGGGGTATGGGTAAACAGAGCAAACTGAACAATCATGAACAAACCATTCTTGATCTGCGGAGGTCATACACCGGGGAGTTGCTGGAACATAGGGCGATAAATGGCAGCACCAAAATCTATGGGCTGCCGAACTCTAGTGCCAAGCCAAAATTAGGCAAGGATACTGCGCAGGATCGGTCAGGTGTGAGGCTTTTGGCTCCCACAAAATGCAAACTACCCAAACACCTGTATCTCACACAGAGCTTGCCAACACAAGCGCTAGCAGCTAGCTCAGCTGGCTGCAGCTGAGTTCTTTGACCCTTTGGTTTGATCGTCCTTTGCTCCGCCAGCATCAGCTTCCATTTGCCTCAGCAAATCAAGTTGAGCAGGGTGGCAACAACATGGTGGCTGATAATTTTACAGGGCCACAAATATTGTTTTAATTATATAGTGTTTTATTTTGATTGTGTTAATTTGTTTTACTATTGGTGTATTACTTCTTTTAAACATTGGCTGCCAAAAAGGTGATGATGATAATTTTGGCTTTGTCCATTATCTTAGGTGAATGCTACTTTAATCATTGGTAGCTACATAAGGGCTTTCTTGATGATAGTGGGATTGTTCAATTGAAGTTGTGGGCAGGCAAGGTCAGTTGAAAAGAAATGTCAAAAGCCAAAACCCATAGCGCTAATTCTGCTTAAGCACTCCATGAACTGTGTGACTGCATGGTCGATGTACGTGAAGTCATCTGGATCGGAGTGGTTGTCCGTTTTCTTGATCTTCTGAACCAAAGCGCAAAAGTTCATCTGCAGGCAGGGTAATTGGGGAATCAAAAGCAGGATTAAATTTTTTGAACATCAGATCAATTCCCAGCAGACCATTTATAATCAGAGATGGTAGGGTCATGGTCTGAGATGGAGATTCACAGGTGCCCGCCTCAAAAGAAAAGAAAAATTATACACACACACACACATCCCCTACAAGACAAACACATAACAAAGCACACAAAACAAAACAACACACACACACACAGAAGAAACAACAGCAATGTTGCAAGCCCCAGGCCTGTGCGCGGTGCTTGGACCTTGGTGCCAAGCTTGGCTCGATCTCCGCAGCAAAGGCTTTGCAAATCCTGATGTACTTCTCAAGAGCCCAAGGGCTTGTGCCATTTGGCTTCGCTCTACCACCAAACGTAGCTGGCACCAACCCCTTCTCATCCATCTCACGGCACTCATCGCTCACAGCTCGAGCGGCCTGGCTTTCCTTTGGAGCTCTGGAAGGTCTCGAAGGCCGCTTCAATGGAGCTTCATCGGAACCCTTGGCAGCATCAGCGCCCTCTGGCTCCACAGTCTCCCCATCTGAAGATCGCCTCTTCCTGGAAGAGGCCTTGGCCTTCGCTTTGGCCTTTGCCTTGGCCTTCGCTTTGGCCTTTGCCTTGGCCTTCGCTTTGGCCTTGGCCTTCGCTTTGGCCTTCGGCTTTCCATCCACAGCAGCCTTGGCCTTCGCTTTGGCCTTAGCCTTTGCTTTTGCTCTAGCTGCAGAAGTCAGGCGCAATTGGTCATCCTTGGTCGCAGGCTCCTTCAGCTGGCAAACAACGACAAAGGAAATGCCAGGACATATGCAACCCAATGCTTGATTTCAAAAAGTCGTTTGTTAGAAAGTGTTAACTTCAAAAAGCATTTGGTCAGAATATGATCGGCTGCAAAAAGTATGTTGTTTGAATACGGATGATTTAAAAAAATATCTCTTGTCCTAACACTTTTTATGAACATATTTTTTGGCACCTGTGTCCTTGATGGGAGAAACAGCAGGATTTTCTTGACCAGGTGGCACAGCAGAATCAACTTCGGCCTCCTCAGCCTCCGGCCCCTCTAGCACCACCTTGCAATCCTCAGCTTCAGCCTCATCAGCAACAGAAACCTGATGTTCATCATCACGGGGATGCACCAGGTCACCACCAGCATCCGGCATCTCAGCATCCGCCATCTCAGCATCCGGGCCATCCTCCGTCTCAGTATCCTTTGGCACAGCCACACTGGTGCGATGCAAAGGGGGGGTAGAATCACAGGATGGCAAAGGAAGACTGTCCCCAATGTCTGCCGGGTCAAATGGTTCCAGCATGATCAGCGTTTCCAGATTGTCAGGGCCACCAGAAAGATCACCACCACTGGGCGCTGGCAAATGACTGGGACTTGCCTTATCATCTCCTGCCAAAGGCTTGGACGGACTGGAACCCAGAAACATGTACCTACCTAGGACGGACAAAGAATCCAAAAGCTAGGAAAGACTTTGGCGTCGGTCAAATGGAGTGAAATGTTTGAATATGGATTGTGGTGGGTTTGGATTTACTTAGTTTTGTTTGAATATCCAATCTCCTGCCGCATCATTGTTGGGATTCTGGAGCTCCGGTGCGGTTGATGACAATGGGGCGGTATCGCGCGCAGACCCTGCTGAGCTTGAAGGCGCAACCATGCAAGCATCAAGATCATCAGTCCTGGTTAGGTTGATGACAAAAACTCTGAAAAACTGCAATCGGAAATTGAACCCTCCCCTACAAAAAGAAACAGTATCCCACAAACCCTAACCCAAATCTGAATTTCCAAGTTAAGGTACGGTTGGGACTTGCGTTGTTGATCCATGATTGAAGCAAGCTTTGCCTTAGCCAGATCCAGGAACATCTTGTAGTCATCGAACTCTTTGCGGGTCATGTCATGGCTGACATCGGAAGGCATAGCTGCCTTATCTGCTCGAAGCTGTGGGCTGTCCTCCAGGTTGATGCAAGGAACCCTCGGTCTAACTTCAGGTGAGTCAGGTCCTGGGCCAACTTCTCCATTGGGCATAGGATGGGTTCCAGCCTCCCCAGCCTCCCCGGTAGGTGAAGAAGCCCCGGTTCCCCACAACAAGGCCTCCTCAAGTTGGGACTCCTCAGTGCTAAAGCTTGGGATCTCGATAGGCTCAGCAAACATAGGTGGGTCACCATTGTTCATCGGCCCATCCTCGTCGGCAGCAGCAGCAGCAGCAGGGGAATTGTCTGGAGCAGCAGGGATATCATTTGGGGCACCCTCAGCATCCTCAGCTTCATCAGCGTGGTCACCGCCAGCCCGGTCAGGTTGAACGGGCATGCCCAAGACCTGACAAGGCCAGAAAAGCCAGTGTGGGGGAAGTCAGGGTCTTGGAAACAAAGTTGGGAAACACAACCATGTGTGATTTTATCTTGAAATAACAAACGGAATCATTCAGTTGGGATGAGATGTCCTCACACTTTGGTGTTCTGTAGGATAAGGCACTGATTTGTTTTAGTTGGAACACAAAACACAAAATCATAGATGATGAACTATTTTGAATATCGTTGGATCGGTGGCCTCCATCCTTTTCACATAGCACTCTCGCAGCTTGGCGAAGAGAACTGCCAGCTCCGGATCCTGAGATCTAACCCAAAGATGCTCATCAGAACACAAGGCTGGGAAAAGAAAACACAACAGAAGACTATCTACTTACAACTACAGTAGCTATATGTAGCTATGATTTATGGGGCTTTCAGGAAACCAAAGCTGCTTTGATTTGAAGCCAAAGCAACCCTCATCGTATCATGCTTTGGAACATTGTTGCGCATTTTGCTGATCATCTTTTTCAAAGCCCAGGCATCGTTGCAAATCCAAGCCTTGATTTGGAAGGTAAAGTACTCCTGGAAATGGACCTCATGTTTTTTGTAGTGGGCCCCAACCATCCTCATGATGATCTCAATTCCATCGGCACCAACCCGAGTGCGACGGACCATATCATCAATGATCACACCAAGCACCTTCGTGTTCAAGGACATGTTGTCCATAGTCGGGGAGGCAACCTCATTGCCCTCCTCATCCAGGGTAAGCTGAACCAGCTTCTTCTTTGCCCGGGCTCGATCACGAATCTCAGTAACATCATCCCAAAGATCAGCGATATGTTCCGGGTTCTCACATTCGGGGCCATCGGTAAAGGATCGCCACGGCATGGCTGAACAGGGGTCACACAGGACAAAGGGCACAGTAGGCGCTGCTAGCCAAGAGAAACCTCTGGGGCGAGGGCGACTACATGTTGAATGTGTCCAAGTACCTTCAGTTCAAATACCAACTGGCATCAATGGGATTCACTTGCTATGTCGATTGCTTGTTGGGTTTACCTCAGCCTTTAAGTAAAAATTGCCCCCCAAGTGTGACCTGTTGCCCATCAGCCACGCAGCCCGGGCTGCCCGCCTTCAAGGCTTTGGGCGGCATGTGCTGCCATCACCGAGCCACCACTCGAAGTTGGCAAGTTGGCTGCTGCATCCGGCTGTTGGGCTGGTATGGCAGGTGGTTCATACGATGATTTGTGTTGATTCTTAACCCCTTAGTAGCTCTAGGCCATACATTGTGTGGGGATACCATCTTCCTTAGGATGCAATCCCATATATATCAATGATGATGGTTGTCCTTATGGTATATCTACGCAGGGTGTCCTGTTCAAATCCATCTTCCTCTTGGTGGTTCCCTTGAGCATACAGCTCCTCCGGAGGATAGCTAAACATGAAACATGGTGAAACTGGCATATCATGGATTTTTGGTCGTTCAATGGTTTTCAGTCTAGACCAATAATTATTGGGCTTTCAAACCTGCAGGAACAACTTTAGGATATGTTCGTTGGAACTAGAACTCTAGATTTTGACATGGACATATTCTTGTGCTATCTTTCTAAAAAATCAGAAAATACAATCATATTGCTTGCATGTTTGAACATGTGTCTGTGCATGTAGCTTGACTACAACTGGTCGTGCTAATGTTTCTACCTTGGAGCGGTCCAAAACATTCGTTGGCCATCTCTTAACACACGATGTTCAATGAAGGTTGGCGGCGGCCTCTACTGCTCTCTCTGCAGTTCTAACATCTCTTGTCATGGATACTGACATGTATTTTTCGGTATGTATACGAGATGCTTGGACTTGTAAACTCTACATTAGTGTTTCTTGTAAATAAAGGTGTGTACGACATAAAATCCAATACCGAAACACTGTATGGCATATCTCAAAATCACCCAGTAATTCGTAGGTAAAACCAATGGAGTGTCAGGTTTTTTCACCCCAGGTGTTTGCCAAGGATCGTTTGGACATCCGCCTCCGAAATGAAGCAAATCTCTCGCAAGTCTTGACCTGGTTCAG